>JAPMAG010003360.1:0-10341 GCA_036584685.1 Rhyacophila sp. Rhy_31_5
ATGCCCGCTATGAGCATTAGACGAGCCACGGGTAGACCCGCATAAAAAGTGTTAAGACAGATATTTTATAGAAAAAAGTTTGCCAGATAGAATATTTTGGATGCTTTTAAATATGAAACAGCAGAGATATGACTATAATATGATCATCAAAGATATAATAATGACAAAGAAATATTCAATACAGTTTTAAAAAAAATATTAAGGTTCTATTTTTGCTTAAAAATTCTCAGCTTGCCGGGTTGTAACATTATGTCTGACACAGAAAAGGTGAAAACAAAAGTGTCAAAAAAGACATGCAGTACATCTGAACGTACGTTATAAAAGATGCGTTATAACCGGCTTCTACTGTATTTTAAATGTAATAGCTGAGTAAAGTTAACGCATGTTCAACTTTTATAACTATTAAAAAAATTAATATAAAATACGTCTATGCAAAGTTAGAAGACCTTGATAAAAATTATTCAAAATAGCAGGGTAATAAAAAACAAGAAAACGTGTTCATTACATAATTGATGGTAAATATTATATTTTTGCATTAAGTCTGCCCACGTCCATGAGTTTACAATACTATTGTAAAATATCACATAAAAGAATTCTTAAATGGCAGTGCATAAATCGGTTTGACTATATTCAAAATACCTTATTTTCATTTTCTTATATTAGTAGGTAAAACAGTTTTCTGCAAATGCCACTGTGTTTGCAAATAATAGACTCAATTATTCCACTAAAATAATATAGAGAGGATATCTACAGTAATTAGCAGTACAGTGAGTATTTTGGTCACTCAGTATATATCGGTGTGATATTTTTTTTTGTACAATGTAATGTTTTGTATGTTTTTATGAAATATTTGGTTAATAAATATTTACTTACTTTAGGTTGTCCATGATGAATTATATATGTTGACTTAGGTACTATATTTTTATATTATCGGCACTTATTGATAAGATTATCAATGATAACCGCATAGATACAGGTGAAATATTAAGATAATATTTCATCAGGAGACTCCATTATTACAAGCTCATCAATGATTCATCAGTCTGAAATAAAATAGTAGAATAGTCAGTGCTACTAAATATAAATTCAATTATAAAAACTGTAGAAAAAAGGTGGTGTATTATACTTCTCGCCTTGTTCCAAAACATGATTCACATATAGGGCCAGATTAAAACCCTTAGATGCCCTAAGCACTAACTAGTTTTGGCGCTCTCTTACACGTGTAATTCAAAAGTTTTGAGATGTTGAAAGCAATAATGAGGTTATGAATGCACATGTATTTAACACCAGTGATTGTTGGCAACTAAATTGAGAATTTCTTTTGAGATAGTACTCGTCACTTGCACTTTTTCAAAAGCATCTACACTTATTCAAAATTTGTATAGCTTCCAATCTTCGAGCAGAGTCTATTTTATTTTTTAGGATAAACATGATGACACAAAAATGAGAATGCTTTATAAACATAACTCATTAATTTTTATTAAATTTTGAATATGGCCATATAATTAGTTAAATTAATAATTTAAATGATACATTCAGGTGTGATAAACTTCTGTGGTGCCCCCTTTCCCTGATGTCAAAGCACGTGCTTACTTTGCTTAAGGGTAAATTCAGCAATGTTCATATATAATATTGTGCAATTTTTGTACATTGATCTGTTCCCTGTAAAAGATTCACTGTCAAATACATAATCAATTCTCTAATGAGTCTCTGGCATGGAAGTGGTTGAAACAAATAGTTTTTAATTTATATTCAACAAGTTTTTATGCCTACAATAATATTAGGTTAAAAAAGGGTAAGTTAGGTTAGGTTAGGTCAGATCAGGTACGGTTGGACTAGGTTAGTTCAAGTTTAATTTGAAATATAAATAAATTGATTTCAGTACATATTACTTATAACATTATTGTTCAAAATAATAAAATTTAAGTTTGATACAAGGTAAATAACATTACAAATAACTACCTACAAAGTAACGAAAATTTCAGTAAAACATTTTTTTTAAGAACAGGATGAAAAGTTTCTGTAAATTGAATGAATCAGAATCTAATTTTACCCTGTAAAGTTCTCAATTCGAATATTATAATAGACAAAACAAAAAAACTCGATGTTTGAGTTATATTCAACAAAATATTACTCATAAGAAGGTGATTGTAGTGTTATTTTGACAACAACAATGTTGCCAAACTTATGATGGTCTTTTTGTGTACAAAAGATAATAAAAAATTACTTTGGAGATGTATGAGAAGCAGCACTACAATTTGTGCCTGATGATGAAAAAAAAAATATGCAAATACAGAAAAAACGCAAAAAAAAACTAAAAAAGAAAAATAACTTTAATTCATTGTCGCTCAATGCTTTTTTATGATCACTTGACCTTGATTTGAAAATAATAATCTTCATCCATCTGAAAGATAGCATAGCTGAGTAGTGAGGTAGTCAAAGATATAATAAAATTTCCTTCACTAAAAATAATACACGCTAAACTGGTTAATTAAAAACAATCGAAGTGTGAAAAATATTTGGGCAAGACAATTACTTACTAAATTTATAAAGTATGTACATATAAACAAATTGTGTTCATGTATACATCACAATAAGTTCATTGATTTGGTTTGTTATCAATGCTCACAAGGAAGATAATTTTGAAATACATAAGCAAACGTTTGAAATGTTACGACGATATCATTTTTTTTTGCGATTTTCCGTTTGATTAAGTATATAATCCTCTTTTTATTACAAATACACCGCAAATATTGACAAAATCATTACCAAACCAATTGCCGAATTAGACAGCGCTAAATTAAACCGTTGTCGCTAATTTACGTCAACACGAGTTTAATTCCAACATTAATACACAGTTAAGTTTGTTACCTTGAATTAATTTAAAATGAGTGCACTCTTGTCGCTAAAAAATCTTTGAGATATAATTATTTCACTTGTTTAATAAAAAGTCTTTTCTCAGCTTGACGTTTGCGTTTTATATACGAAATGATGTCATGCCACCGAATTTAACTTTCGAACGGAATTATTATTTTGCACTTTCATAAACACAAGCATCATCCAGCGCGACAATCTTCGGATCTTTTTTTTATAAAACTGTCAAAACTATTTGAGTATATTTGGATGACGTACTACGGCGGTCTGACGTCTATGTGAGTAGAGTTATCAGATAAAAAAAATATTTCCCCATAAAGATTAAATTCCCTACTTTCTGAAGCTTTCACATTCAATATCATGAAGCGTCTACTTACAAATAGCGATATAAGCATAAACAATATTTTTCTGTTACAACGTAGGATTATTTGTTATTTGTAAAATTCTTTGTTTCATCGTATTCTATGTTGAAACTAAAACAAAATAATAGCGTTTATTAGCTGATAAAATTTCAAACTAAATAAATACTTGTGTGTACTAGCAGAATAAAATTTCACATATTGCGTTTTGAATGCAACAGCGCAATTATAAATCGCAAGTGTTTTCCGGCCTTACTGCGGAATCCAATGAAATCCTAATCCAGGAAAAGACAGATACAGAATACAAAAAGTTGAGTATATAACAATTTCATATGCTAATAAATAATTATACGAAATATCATTTTATTTTTATAGATGACATACCAAGATAACATAAAAATTATGTTAGGTGAATTATTGTATAATTGCAAACAAATGAAAAGTAATACACAAAATAAAAACTAAGAAAGCGAAAATATAAAAAAAACACAACAAACCAGGAATGCTAAAAATATATAAATACAACTGAAATTGAAATTCGAATTTAACATTTTTTAATCCCAAGCACATACATAAGGATGTTTTAGAAACATTTACTTCATATTGAGAATCATGTTTTGGGATAAAATATTGCATGATACGTTTCTTCAAATATTATTACGAATAGCAAGATGTTCGGCGCGATGTTTTCTGCATATTTTTACTCGTAAATATTTAAAAATGAAATTATCTTACCATAGTTTTTCGATTTTCGATTTTCGAAGAGAATGCTGATAAAAACGCCAACAATTCGTTCATAGTTATGGTAGCACATTTAAAGGTTCATTCATATCTACCAGCACAGAGCGCGTCTAGCAGGTAGCTTCACGGACACAAAAAAATCATCACATACAAAACATATAGGAACGTTCATATCTAGCGAACGTGAGCAGAGCAGATAGGAATATTCTCTATAAGAGGGACGCTATAGGGGGGTTTACTGTAATCACATTTTGTCGAAATCTAGAAAAAAATACAATCGTAATCTACGCACAATTTTCCACTCTGTGTTAAAATGTTATGTTCCTAAACCCAATATAAACCTAAGAAAAAAAAAAATCGAAATTTGACAAAAAAAGCCATTAATTTCCTCCATTAGAATATTTCAAATCTGGTTATTCTGTGCGCATTTGAATCGACCAGTCAGAGAACTCTAAATATTACAAATGGCGTCTGAACTGAATCTTAAAATTTGTGTTGACAGTTATTCGTTGAATTCATCTTGCATACTCCATGACTTACTCCAAAATATAATACAAACCACTAATGGAGTGTCTAAAAAGCGACGACAAAACAAAAATTCGTGGAAAAAATAACAAGAGCGCCGTTAGCATGCACTTAGAGCATGAAGAGGAAAGGGGGCACCACAGAATTTTTTCATATCCGAATTCATCATTTTAATTATTTAACTAATTAAATTTAAAGCCATTTTCAAAATTTCATGAAAAATGAATAAGTTCTGTTTATAAAGCATTCTCTATTGCGTCACAATGTTTATCCTGCAAAATAAAGCCGCAGATTGGGAGCTATACAAATTTTGAACAAGTCTAAGCGCGTTTAAAATGGGTTTAAGACGGGTAGTAGCCCTTAATAAGTTCTTAGTTTAGTTGCTAACTGTCACTGCGTTAAGTACACGTGCATTCATAATTTCAAATTACATTTATTATTGTTTAAATATTTTGAGTTGCAAATGCAATGAGACACCAAAATTGGTTAGTCCTTAGGGCACCTAATGGTAATCTGGTAATGCTAGTAATCAATGCATTGTTTAGTAAAATTAGGATTTCAAAATAAAAACATATATCTTTAATCCAGTAGTTTTTATTTAGACAGTATAATAATTTATGATAATCATAATTTATAGTCAATTATAATTATATTACAAGATCAAAATAAAATTACAATAATAATTTATTATTTACATCATACGTCATAAAATATGTTTTCCTTTGATATATATATGTAGATATATATTATTTTAACAAGATGATTTTGAAACATAGGTAATTTATTGTGATAAGACCAGTTGAAAATGTTTCAATATTTGATATACTACTGGTCTGGTAGAATATACAAGTCTGGAGGGAGTCTAAAGGCGAAGTTGTAGGTAGAATATAAATTTAAAATGGTCCCGAACACACTGAAATAATGAAAAATACTTATTGGTATTCGAGCCATGAATTAGTTTTGTAAACATTTCATTAGCTATAATAAAGTGATACTTAATATCATAAAACAGAGTGATAAGCAAGTTCACATACAATGCAAAAATAAAATTATTTTTAATACTATCATAATGTGGCAATAATTTGATGTATAATTCGTTGCCTTAAAACTAATTGATATTGACTATGATAGAAAAAGCATACCGACGCCATCTTTGAAAATCAACTCTAAGTTTTACTGAAGTTGTCTAAAAATGTATTTATGGTTTTTGCTTGATATTTATCAGATAAAACTTAATTCAAAATTGAGTAAGATAAAAAAACACACAGAAAATACAACTTTAAATGAACTGAACAACAATAACGGTGATGACATGGGTTATTATTATATTAATGTAGTATATTACAGATGCTTTGTTTTGTATAACAAAATGGAAGAAATTTTGTAAAACATAAGACGTTATTCAAATATTATAATGATGCAGATATACAGTAAACAATCATATTTTCCATATAATCTGAATTCTGGATAGTTCAGATTATTTTTTATGGTGTTTTATGTACATAAACATCATAATGGTAATAATAAACTTATTTTAGCTAATTCGTATAGTAAACATTAATTGAAAATTGGTCTTTCTTTCAAAATACACACTAAAGATTCTACATATTTGGTTTTACTTATAATTTTAAATAGCAATATAATCATAATATTTATTAAAATAATATTGAAAGAATGACAATCTAAGTACATATTTCAATAGTATAATTATTCATAGTGCTTGTAGTGGGCTACATACTAGATTAGTTCTATTTTTATAATGGTCATATTTGACTAATTTATTGAAAACATAATTGCCATATAAAAAAAAAATCAATCTGTAAATAAACAATTATTCTGATATTATGATGCAATTTAAAATTTGAAATAATCCTAGATTGTTTCTTTTTGTTTTCGTTAATGATTGATATATTAAACACAGAATTGATTTTCGTCTTATAAATACAATAAAACATTTTATTCCAGAAGATTTGGGAAAAAATAATTTTATTATTAACAATTGGCAATAAAAGCAAAAAAGTGATTTCAAAATAGTACTGCCAAATTAAGCTTTTAGCATTTTGATAAATAATTATTTTGGTGTTTTTTCTTCAGTATTATTTGATATTTTTTATATTAGCCATTATTTACAATTATAAGTTAGTAATTTATTTTAAATGAGCTTTCATTTATTCACCTTACTGTCTTATTTAACATCTAACACCAAAAAGTTCGAATAAATAATTGTGATAAGTAATTTAAAATAAATAACGACTGTAAATTATAATCACTAATAATTATTTATAATTAACAAGTGAATGATTTCAATTAAATATTAATTTGTTATGCAGCATATTGATTGCCACGGTTTAACAAATAGGGGAAATTGAAGAATTATTACTGATTGAAACTAAACAAAGATATTATCAGAGATGGTCACAATGCAACATATAATTTTAGTATTTTAGTAATAAATAAAATACATTAAGAGTTAATTAAATAAAAGTTATAATAACACACCATCATAATTGACCATACATATAGTTGCCTTTAAAGCATAGGCATAGTTATAAAATTTTGCACAATTATACGTCTAACACTTTATAATTAATTAAATTCATAATAATTAACAAGTTTCAATAAATATATGGTAATATATGATATAATTTTATATATTTAATGTAAGCTTGCACTAATTAATGTCAAAGAAGGTTTTAAAGTCTCAATTACATCAATTATGCATAAATATGTTCATTTGCATTTTGGATAATTGGATAGGTAAGATATTTTCATTTTCTTTATTACTATACTTATCTTTACATTATAAACTTAGAGTATAATGTATTTTGAGATACAAATATTCCAAATATTAAATAAATTACCTGATTGATTGATTTGGAATTTATATAACGATGCAATGTTATATTTATAATAAATCCTATATTTTCATTTTGGATATTTTGGTAGCAGTTTTAAGATTCAACTACCTTAAAAGATAGTTAAGCCCACTTTTGACACACAATGTGAAATATTTTTTTTCACATCCGATTATCTCCATTTTCACATTTTAATATACGTAATCTCATTCTATACAGCTGTAATAATGTATCAAGATATAAATGACGTAACCCAAAAGGTTAACACTGGAAACTATAGAATTGACAAAGGTCATAATATTTTCTTGTCACTATGATAATTCATCGATTGGATCTAATGTCGATTTCATAATTATTTGGCAAATTCAGCCTCACCGCACAATGTTTAATATTAAATTGACTACCAGATTTTATTAAATATCTAAAACACTACATATGCATTGAAATACATTATTATGTATAAATGCATATGTAAGGAGGGTAAGTAAATGAATCGACTAAAAATTGACATCTCAAATTTGTGAACGTCATATCTTTTCATTTTATATCCAGCATGACAAATTTTTTACATTCTGTAGAACTTCATGGAAGAGGCACTCACATTCTAATTTACAGCCAGAAAATATTTCTATGTTATTTTTAGTCACATTTTCATGGTTTAAACACTATATTTCGAAAAATTACTTAAATAACATCAAGTAGGCAGTCAATCATATTTAATATCAATGTAAATCTTACATATAAAGTATGATTCCATTTAAAGTATTAGTTTACGATAAAATTAGTACAAATGAATACTTTAGGATTATTAAAGTATCAATAGACTAATCATGCTTGAAGATGGTGCAGGTTTGCAATATATTATATATGATCAAGCAACCATTCGATAAATGTAAATGTAGGTTATGTCTGATTATACACTTTTTTGAGATTTATACAGTGTGAATATGAATAAAAACTAGAAAATAATATGTTATTAATCACTGGCAATATTTTAAAGATGATATTATAACCTAACCTTACTTAATTAGATGTCATAAAATACTCATAGACAATATAATGTTGTTAATAATATAATATATAAGGTTAGGTTAAGAAAGGTTATGATGAATAATTCACCTCATATGTATATAAAATCATAAAGATTTTAAAATGTACATCAGAACCATGACAAATTACATATATTGCGTTCTTAAAATTATTTGATAATCTAATTGTGTCGATATGTACACAAATAGTGTCTTATTATTATAAAAATATTTATTAAATTAGAGTGATACAATGGTTATTCAGAGCAAGAAATAAATTTAAATATTTAATAGTTATAGTAATAATTTGCATAAGTAAATTGCGATAATCAATTTTTCTTAGAGTAAGTAGATACATATAAATCACAGTATAAAATCTACAACACGCAAATTACTTATATATTAAAAAAAAATACACCAGAAACCACAAAATTGGATATAAATTTGTCAAATAGGCAAAGTTATATATGCTGAAAGTGCAACCATTTTAAGAAACACACGGCAGATCATATGATATCAAAAAAATCTTCTATATCCATTGGCGGTTTCATACTTAAGAATAATATTTATTTTATTCTTAGGGATATTGGAAATATGAATTTGGAAGGAGATGTGCTTCTTTCTATTCAATGATTTTTTGCAAGTATTTTTATGCTAAGGGTAATTTAATTAGGGTCTGTTTATCTTTAAGGACTTTTAATGTTTGTATAATTAGTCAAATAATTATATATTGAGAAAAAATAAACTTCTTGTAATTATATTTTTTTGGTTTTTTTCCAATCCTTTTTTAATTGTTACAATATTTTATATTTCGACATAGTTTGGCAAGGATTCCCAACAACAAATAGTTTTGTTTACTCTAGAACTTGGTCGATCCCGAAGCAACATTTGGTCAATTCCAATTACGATTGTGAATTTTGAAAATAATTATTATTTTCATAATTTAAATTTACAATGAATGAAAAAAAAAGGTTGGGTACCCTTGTAGTGTGGGTTATGGGGCCGGCCTTTGGTGGCTCTATCTAATTAGTCTACAGCATAGAAAATATGTGAACCACTTGCACTATTGATCATGTTTGTTTACCAAGTGCAAAACATCTTTTAGGATTCATTTCAATGGGCCCAGTGTATTTATAGACTCAGCAAGTGATTTTTATAATCTTATTTTTTCTCATTGTTGATTTGATTTATAGCTTTCATTATTTGATTATTATTGATGTGTTTTGTTGTATTACAAAATATGTAGCATCACAAAATACATATTACATTTTATTTGTAAAAAAAATGTTGTCGGCCCCGGCCCTACATGTTTTTATTATTACCAGCAACCACTGAAAGTTGTATAAGTTGATGTTATTAGTAATGTTTTTTATAATTAATATATTAATTTCTGTATTGGTAATGTCTTACATAACAAATGTACGGAAAAATATTACAAACTAAAAAATATGCTGTTTTATCTTTCAGAATGGCTAAGGAACAAAAAATGTTTTTTTTTTTGTATATTTACAGTAGTGATTGCAATTCGACGGTTAACGATTTCTGAGTTTTGAAAATTTTACACTTGAATTTAACATGTATGTATGCGTAATTGTGCAGTAGCATTTTTTATCTGACATATATTATAGAGCTACTTTGGTGTAGTTTGTATTCATTTTCAATTATACGTTTTTATTAAGTAAACATTTTATGCACATTTATTATTTTTTTATTAGGGCACAGGAGTAGTTAAACTAGTTCTAACCTATTTCAAACCTATCTCTGAGTCAAAAACGATTTATGTAAATTTTGGGACCATAATTGTGGTTAGAAAATATTGGTCTATACTAGCAAAAGATTCCTTCAATGTGAAATTATAGCGAAACTATCAAATGGCTTTTTATATATATGATTAGAATAAGCTCTATTTATTAAAAGAATATAAAACGTCATTGTTTGAAATATATAGAGCAGTTAAAA
>JAPMAG010003361.1:0-10338 GCA_036584685.1 Rhyacophila sp. Rhy_31_5
TAAATAAATAAACTCACTTTCACATTATTTTGCATCTCAACGGAACTCGAACGTCAAAATAATACTTTAAATGTATGCTTCATTTAAAATCATAACATACGAGTATTATTTACAAACATTATGTAACATTGAAGGTATTTGATGAAAAGCAAAAACAAGATTGTAAGTGTCAAAAATAAATAATTCTATTGTAGGTTCAATCATTATTCATTGAATAACTCAGGAATCCCCAACTTTTTTGTTTCTAAGAGCACATTCTACGTTGGGTGGCGGGCACTATTTATTTTTTCAAAATAAATTCATAATTGGGCACAGTTAATAATATACATAATACACAATAAAAATATTTTCGGCGGCCACGCGTAAAATGATTGGTAGGCGCCATGCTGCTCGCGGGCACAGGATTAGGGACCTCTGAAATAATTCATGATTTATTTGACTTACTTTTTCAGAGCCAAGATGGAGATGAGGTAGAAAAGAATCGCCAGAGCTCCTTGTTTAATTAAGAAAAATAATATTCTCATATCAAATAAATTCAATTTAATATGTACGAGTACATAGACAATTTAAATGTATTTAAAAACAAAAGATTTCATTGCCTTTAGAAAAACATTTTATTTCAGTTGTATATAAAAAAGTCGATTTTTAAAAATCTAGTTCAACAATTCTTAAATATGATGATTTATATAAATATATATTGCAAATTTTGTGGATCATACGCTTGATCCCATAGCTGGTAAGGAAATATAAATGGTTTTTAAATGTTGATATATAGCCAGGTCATGAACTCAAATGGTTGAGCTAGTAATTATGAAGTAGTATTTGTAAATATTTTTTAATTACACGATAAATATTTATACGCAATGTTTGAAAGCAGATATATGTGGTTAAAACACATTTTCTATAGAAACAGCGTAGAATGAGATCACAAATAATAATTTGTTGCTAAACGCATATAACTTTGATTCAACAAAAATTGGATCCGGAATTGTCCGAGAACTATCCAACCATACCACAAAGATAATAAAAAATGAAAATACAACTATTACGTGCATATAAAAAAAAAGAAATTGCCATGGAGGGTTGAACAATATTTTCGCGCTGTGGTGTTTGTGTTTACGGTGTTATAAAAAAGGTCCCCCGATAAATTTTCTTTTCAGTTTCCCGAAAGAATCGCTGCGTTTATTAAATTCAACTTTTCGGGCACTTTGTACCTTAAAGTTTATTTTTTCCGCGTAATCTTAATGGCGAATAAAGGTTTAAGCAGCCGTGTCGCCTCCCCCACAATACAACGGGGATGTATATTATTTTGTATGATACGGCATATAATATTCAAGGGTCGAAAGTGTGAAAAGCAACAGGGTTACATTGTTTTATTTTATGACGTTACAGATGATATTGATAACGTGCTGTTGATTATTATGTTCGTACAATATTCTTCTTCTTCTATATTTCGTAGTCGTAATAGTTTATGAACGCTGCATCCTTTTAATTGCATGGCTATCCAGTTTTTTTGAGCCGTCCCATATACGAGTAATTCCATAAGTTACAACTCTCACTTACTCTTCTGTTACGTTAATATGATAATTTTAGTGATGTGATATCCAATTCGCCCCCGATAGTTTTGCGTCGAGCTCCAGAGTGGCAGTGTAGACTAGTAGTCGAGTATAGAACTAGCGTGGCGATACACCGCTTGGTTAAATCAAACCTGATAAATCATGTGTCAACTGCATTTTTAAATATATATGATAATATACACAATATGTTTCTATGTGTTTAATATAGACCCAATTCTCTTTTTGCATGCCATATACGAGGGTAAGGTGAAAATTTCTCGGCCTGAAGAATAGTATCCGTTTTTAATTTTTCGCTGTTAAATGAGTAATCACTTTTAAAAAGGTAAGTTTTCCAATTTCTCAAGGTCAACAATTTTGAAAAAAATCTAATGTATTAGGGGAGCCGCGGAAAAATCTGATGTTTTAAAAGAGCCGTAAACCGAAAAAGATTGGGAACCTCTACTCTAGCCCAATGTTCTCCAACCGGTGGTCCGCGGCCCGGTGCCGGGCCACAGAGACTTTCCGCCGGGCCGACAACAGTGATATCCAATATATTAGCAAATATGCAACAGCAGGTTTCGCATTAGTTTGTTGAAAAATCCATTGTTTTTGTTAATTTTTAATTGCATCAGACAATTATATGTATATATATTTGTAAGTAGATATGTCCATTGTTTCAAATTGCATAAAAAACCATTTTTATTTCAGTAATAGTGGTCCTCGATTTTTTTTTCTTTTTACCGGTTCGCAGGTGTAAAAAGGTTGGGGAACACTGATCTAACCCACACACGATCTACATTAGCGTTTAATAGTAATGCATTTAAATTTAAGTACAACGAAAAAAATCATACGTAATGAATGTCCAACTTATTATAACAGATCACAGAGAAAAATCGTCCAATAGAAGAAAAATAATCTACATTTTCTACGACATACGAATATATATAGCCGTTGTTCTATCCAGTTTATAGTCTGCCGGTGTACAGACATATAAACGCACTTAATTTTATAATTAGTGTCTCGCAAACAGTGTGTTAATGTAGAATATGATACATATTCTACTGAATAATTTTCCTCTTTTTGTTAAACAAATATTCGTATTTTCACGTATTGTATAATTTATATGTCAATATTTCACTTTTAACTATGATATACACTCTGGCTTGGGAGTACAATATGTTCGGGAAATCCAAGGAAATCAACGTCTCATCTCGATAGCGGCGGCATCTCAAGAGGGGTTAAGTGACCTACCCCTTTCTTTGTTTGCAAACAATTGGGTCATTTCTCTGCGTTAGTCGATTAAAGGCTAAAAGCCTGCGCCGTGCCACGTTTATGGGTCTAATTCGATGGGCAATATAAAATATTTTTTTTAAATTATGACAATATTCAAGTACGTCCAATCATTTTTTACACAGTTGTTGGTCTTTAAGATTGAGTCGTAAATAATGTTTTAACACGCTAAATTAGTTTAAAAAATTCTAATTTTGTCAATAACATACTAAAACTCTGCATTGTTTTCCAAAATTTGACCAAAAAGAAATACTTCTTAATATTCAAATATATAATTTAGATGATTTTATCCTTAGAGGTTGTTCATAAACCGTGTAACATTTTTCTTACTTTTTTTTACCCCCCCCCCCTCCCTCCTCTCAAAAGTCACGTAACTTTCCACATTAAGCGATTAAGTGTCAGAAGCGAGTTAACTCGCACAAATTAAAACGTAATTTGCTAGACAAATTTGGATATTTTGGATGATTTTAAATATAAAAGTACAGAGATGTGATTATAATATGGTCATTAAAAACAAAGTTATGATAAAGAAACGTTCAATATACGTACTTTTAAAATAAATATTTAGGTTCAATTTTTGGTTAAAATTCATATCTTACTAAGTTGTGATACTATGTGTGGCATAGAAAAGGTTAAATAGAAATGCACTTTATATTTCACCGATTCACTTTTTGAGAGAGAAAAGTGTTCCGTTAGAGTTCAAATTAACCCACCCTCCCTCTTGTAACACCATGTAGACATTGGTGGTACCCCTCCCTCCCCCTCAAGAGCGTTACGTGGTTTATGGACGACCCATTAATAAAAAATATTCTTCAAAGGACACTTCAGTATTTTCTTTAAAATGTAGATACTTCTGCATTGATATTGTCATCTAACTCGGTTTTTGTCAAAGAGATTTCAATCAAGTCTTCCGTCATCGAGTGTTTGTTTGATTATTGTTTTGTAATTACCTTCCACTCATAGATGCCGTTAATATATTATCGTTTGATAAACAGCAATATGTCGTAATCCACCAATTTGGTCAACAGTGTATAATATTTTTATTGATTCAAGTCACACAGTTAATTCAAATTCCAATATCTTGCAGTTTTTCTGTAAAAACTATTATAACATAAATGACAAACATATTCGACACACAGAAGAAACTATTTAGAATTTAATCAGACATCATGTTATGAACAGTTTTTTGTGCCTCTAGTAAAATTTGTAATCTGTGGGCTACGACATTTTACTGTTGTCGGACGATGTATAGAAAAAAATTGATCCTATTTAGGTAAAAGGGCGGATCCCTCAGTTTTTGAAATGTGCTTTTATTTGAAATTCACAATATACACAACTAAATACATATTCTGTCAAAAGGAATTAAGCCAAAATTGCCGAATTATTATTGAAATTCAGCTTTAGATTGTGAAAAAAAGAACTATCTAATAAATTTGTATGGAAAGGAACAAAGCATTAAACGTCAATTTCAATGATTTTTTTTTCAATAACTTTCTTAATTATCAGATTATGGAAATGAAACACTAATTTATTGGAGATCATGCACTTCAAGTTTGTGTTAATGTGACTTTGACTAAATATCAATAAAACGCGTTTTCTGTGCCTCTTGTAAAATCTGTTCTATGAGGGTTGCTCCCTTTTACATAAACACAGTCTATATGGTTAGCTGTATGATTTTAATTCGTAAAATGTGCATTTAAAGAATAATTAATTTGTTTGTATTATTTTACATGATCGATGATAACACGTTTTTTTTCCTAAGTCGCAGATTAGAACACTAATAGCTCTTTAACAATTAATATACTATTTCTCTAGGAATATTTGTATACAGAACACAAATTCCACAAGTTAAGTAATCAACTCACAAATCTATCGATAATGTGTCTTCTTTCTATATATCTATTTTAATGTGTGAAAGGTGATTTTATTCGCTTATTTATGGCATAAAATTTATGGAAGAAATTAAAACAATATACTTACTAATGCAAAGTAATAATTACTACAATTGATTTTGTGTACATACAAATTAAACGTACGTAAGAAGTACAATTTCGCAATGAAGAACAATTTTTTTATTCCTGATTCCTGAGAACTGAAAATGATTGATTGTGGCAAATATTTTCCCCTTGTGGATACACCGCTTGGTTAAATCAAACCTGATAAATCGAGTGTCAACTGTATTTTTAAATATATATGACAATATACACAAAATGTTTATATGTGTATACGTTCCAAAGAATACATTCTACATATTAAAATCTTAACGTAAAACAATTTCAGTTTTTATTAGAATATAATTATAAAAATAAACTAATAAATTTAACATGAAATGCGTCGTTTTACGTAGAGTTGATAGAAAATCACTCTCATCGCAGAGAATTTTTAGTGACCTTGAACGAAGTCGACAAATGCAAATCCTTAAATTAAATAAAAAAGCAATTATTGATAAAAAACTTATAATCACTAGTCATGTTTATGAGTGACAAAACGATTAAAGTTTAAAAATAGCAACTAATTAATCAAGGAATTTCAAAATATCTAATAATGCAACAACCATAACTCAATACGTAAAATAAAAATGTTATACCTTTCCTGGAAGCTTTATATTTAGCACTTCCATCCGTTTGCTTCTCAACTACTGAAACCAATAACATGTATTTGTCATTAATGTTTATATGTATACGAATTCAATTATCATTTGCTGTGATTTTCTTTTCGGTAATTCTTTGTAAGCTTCTTGATAATTGGCCATACACATTGTCAAATATGAGTTGGGATTGTATAGTTACACGATCATCTATGCTGTTGATCGGTGCAAGACTATACACACGTATGTTAAGATATGTGTTAAAATTTGCATGCATCTATATAACCGTGTGCTTAAAAATGCTTATGTAAATACTATTATTATATGTTCTGTGGTAAATACCTTCTTTGATATCGACCGTATTTAGGTAAAAGGGAGTAACTCTCACAGAACAAATTTTAAAAGAGGCACAAATAACCTGTTTTAATGATTTTTAGTCAAAGTCACATCAACACAAACTCGAAGTGCATGATGACCGATAGATTAGTGTTTCATATTCCTGATCTGATAATTAAGAAAGTTATTAAAAAAAAATCATTGAAATTGACCTTTAATGCGTTTTTCCATTCCAAACAAACTTAATAGATAGTTCTTTTTTCAAAATCTAAAGATGAATTTCGACAATAATTCGGCATTTTTGGCTTAATTCCCTTTGACAAAACGTGTATTTAATTGTGTATTGTGATTCTCAAGTAAAGCAGTTTTAAAAAAACTGAGGGTAACGCCTTCTTACCTAAACAGGGTCGATGTGTAAATCTTTTTGTTTATGTTTTTCATAACCATATCAAAGCAAAGTTGATATAAAAAAAGAATTACTTTCGTTTTATGAATCTTGTCTTTTTCAAATCCAGTGATTGTTCAGTCTAAAAACGGAATTGAATTTTTCAATTCTACATTCTTATCTATAATAAAATATATTTAAATTTTTAATGAGAGCTTACGGTTGAGTTATATTTAAGTAACAGTTTTAGTTATGTTATTTTCATATATGTACATCTTTATAATCATTAATATACGTAATATGTAATTAAAGGTGTTTATTATTTATCATTGAGACATGACATAATGTCATGATAAAGCTTCGCTTACTTTGGTTCTTTCGTGCTATATCGTATATGGATAATATTATTGTCTTTATATATATTAAGCAGATACAGGAGTCTGGTAAGTTAACCACTACACACTAATGCCTCGTGCTAAAGTGTTTTATCCAATAAAAATAGAATGGTCCAATTCCTACGTCCAGCATCAGTTAGTCGAATGGGCCTCGAATAGGGTTGACACAAATAAATAGATTACTCAATATATTTTTTTATATGTAACATAAATCTCGTGGTCAACTATGGCTCAGTCGTCATAATATCTAGTTATGTATCTGAGGATTGCGTTTTCGATTTTGTAGCTGGTACATTTTTTATATTTGTTCATTTGTATTTATAGCCAGAAAATAAAACCGAATTATTTTGATAGTAACTCGTAAAAAACAACTTATAAGAATTTTTTTACAATGTGAAGGTACTATTTATTCCGTGTTTGAGAGTATATGAAAAAAATACGGATATGAAACATTAGTATTTTACATACAAATATATTTTTACCGTCGCCCGCGTAGATGAGCAGATAGCGCATCCGACTCACGAGCCGAGGGTCTTGGGCTTGAGTTCCATAGCTGGCAAAAATTGCACAAGTTTTTAAATGTGCTTTTGAAACTAAGACGTGGACCAAATTGGTTGAGCTAATAACTGACAATTATTATTCGTAAAAAAGTTGTCGGCTTCGTTTCGGAGCGGATATGGTTGAAAAAGAAAGAAAGAATAGTTTTACCGCTTTATTTAGTTTAGTTAGTTATTAGTTATATAAAGTTAGTTAAGTTAGTAATTATGTACGAATTAAACTGTTATCAAGTTAACAGTTATAAACTTCCCATGGATAGAAAGTTACCAAAGAGAAAAACACATTAATTATATTTTATGACTTAATTTTTAGATAACTGGTAGATTACATATTTAATACATTATATTAATCACTTGTTATAAGATAACTTTAAGAGATTGGATAGTGTATAGTTAAATTACTTTGTTATTAATGAAGTTAAAATTGATTTTTTATTTTAAAATATCCGTATCAATTTGAGGAAGGTTGTAACTACAGTTCAAAATATCTGTAGCAGCACACATACGCCTGAAAACATATTCGTACACTATAGTTCTTACTCGTATATTAAAATAATGTCTACTACCATCTGTATAATATAACGTTAAGCTGTATATTCATTACGCATGATTTTATTTACCCACTATGCAAGTTATTTGACCAAGTAGGCGAACCAAAGTGCTAATTGGTTTTATTTATTTAAGAGACAAAACTGTTATTAATTATTTGTTAAAGAATATGTTATTAAAAATTAAAAGCTTTCAAAAATAAATATAAAAATGGCCTCCCTAATTTAATATATAATTTGTTTAAACTTAACGTATGTTATTATTTAAATTATAAAAATATTTCAGAGTTCGTCTTTCTATATATTCTCAGTTCGAGTTTATTTTAATTAAGCTCTTAATGTTTTCTTAAGAATAGTCAACACCGAAATTCATTATAATCCTATTTATCTTATCTCTGTCTCATTATTTAAACATATTTTTAAAAAATCAGCGTTTCTATGAATCATATATATTCATAACATCACCATACAAATGTTTTCCTGATTTACGTTAATTATCAAAATTAATTTTCTACATAATTTTACAAGTGTAGTATACAAATCGTATTTTTTTCAAATAGAGGCACCCCTGCCCTAAGTGTGGTCGCCGGGTTAATTCAATAACGCGACGGCTTCCGTCGGAAGCGCTGCGCTGCGTCGCTTACCGCGGGAACCGGAAGTGGCAAGCCGCCATCTTGTTAACTCTTAAATCGCCCGCCATTTCGTGTAATATTATTCAACAGGTCAATGATGCAGTATTTTCATACTGACCAATTCATTTTTCAGTAGGGCTCGAGGATTACGTACATGTCAATTAATATGCACGCTTATGTTAAGTATCTATATATACTCGTATATGTACCAGCTTCAAATAAGAAATTCTATAGATACAGAACAGTAAGTTTTACATAAAAATGAAAATGTTTATTTCTCCTAAAAAAAAACATCAACTTTTTTAAACTTTACACGTATTTATTTTATTGGCATTTAAAATTATTATTTTTCATCAATATACTAGTGTTTATCATGTAATTTTCATTCATTAAAAATATTAATGGGCTCCGTGGAAATACTGCCTTGATTGAGTTCGAAGGTCGTGTTTTGTTGTCATGCATTTTTTTTTCAAATATTTGTTCATCTCTATTTATTGACAGAACGTGAAATCAGAAAGTTGAGCTAATAATTAATAATTATCATTTGTAAAGAAAAGCCATTAAATAAACATCCACACTGTGAAGGTTCTTTATACGTTTTATCATAGTGCTTCTAATAAAAAACCATATTAGTAGAAGATGTACCATTATTTATTAAGCGAAAAATTGTCGCCCTCGTAAGTGAGTGGTAGCGTATCCGACTCACGATCCGGAGGACACGAGTTCGAGGCCTGTTCTGACCGCAAAATATTTCGGATGTTTATTCATTTGTATTGTAGCCAGGACACAAACCCTAAACGGTTGAGCTAATAATTGACAATTACTATTCGTAAAAAAACTGTTGAAAAAATCTTCACTTCTTTCACCATCTTTTGGAGCGAATTCGGTTAAAAAAAGAATGATACGAATAGTACTGAACTTGCATCGCTAAGTGAATCTGTTTTCTGAATTTTGTTGCACATTGTATTTTTGGAAATGCTATATTTTTTAAATAACAGTCTCAAATAAATGGTATAAAATATGTAAAATTATTAATAATAATTATTCCAGTATATATCAAAAATCTATGCTGTGAATAAAAAAACTATACTTGTATAATGAAATAGAGTACGTTTTCTGTGAGAAAAGAATTGTGTGGTAGGGTGAGCATGATTTTTTAAAATATTTATCATACATTTAAAAATACATAATTAGATTTTTTTGTTAAGAAAAATATTTATCAATTGTGACAGAGAAGATATTTTGAATGAAAAAAGAAGATTTATTCATTTTTAAGAAACCTTATATTTTTATTTACAAAATGTCACTTATGTGTCGGAAAATTCGAGGAAAATGCCGGAAAATTCCATAAAAACCTACCAATGATGTGTCTATAGAACCTGTGAAAATCCCATGAAAATCCAATGAAAATCAAGTGAAATATAACAAAATATGATAAATTAACCAAAATGTCCATATGTGTCGGAAAATTCTTGGAAAAGTCCACAATATTAGGTCATATGCATCAACACAGCCTGAGGAAATCCCATGAAAATCCAATGAAAAATGACAATAATATGACAAAATGTCCATTTGTGTCGGAAAATTCATGGAAAACTGTCCAATGTTGGGTCACAAGCATCAACACAGCCTGTGAAAATCCCGGGAAAATCCAATGAAAAATAACAATAATATGACAAAATATGACAAAATGTCCATATGTGTCGGAAAATGCAGGAAAATTCTTGGAAAATTCCACAATGTGCACCAATGCAACCAGTGAAAACCCCGGGATAATCCAATGAAAAATGACAATAATATGACAAAATCAACACAAACGTCCATATGATCCTCCTAAAAGTTACAAAATGACCATATGATCCTCCTAAAAGTGTCATATAATCATCAAAATGTCCATATGATCCTACTAAAATAACCAAAAACCATCCAAAACCCTTGACAATGATCGACAAAATGACCATATGATCCTCCTAAAATAACCTAAAACCTTGACAATGATCCACATGATCCTCCTCAAACCTCGACAGATAGACAGATGATGATGATGATGAT
>JAPMAG010003364.1:0-10335 GCA_036584685.1 Rhyacophila sp. Rhy_31_5
GGAACGTTGACTACCAGTATGCCAGCGTTGAGCATGCGGTATATGGTTTTAGCCGAGTTTAGTCCCAGATGCTGTCGAGTATCCACGTATGTAACACAAGCACCAGAACGTGCTCAAACATGGTAGACCTAACGGCGCTGGTAGAAACTGATCGAGTATGAGCATATAACTAACTATATATATGTAGATTAATTTAATATTTTCATTAAAAATCAATATAGCGAAGTGCTTATACCATCGAAATGGCAAACGTTTACGTATAAATAGCGTACCAATAGCAATAGTAAACAGCGGATCATCAAAATTTTGAAATAGGCTCTATCGGTTAACATGACACGACGCGTTATCAATCTTATCAGTTCAACTGAAGGTATTCTCGTCCTTGCGGATAATGCGGCTTGATCAAACAGATATAAATAAGCTTAAGGAAAAATTTCACCATAAAAAACGTGAGATGACGTACTAAGTAATGCTTCAAAATTGGACATTGTGTGCACCAGGAATCGATACATCGGTAAACAATAAATGTACATTCGAGTACATTCTTTATGGTCTGTAATTATCGGCTTTTGCCTTCGCTGTGATAATAAGTTATATTTTATTAACGTTTTACAGTAAATACATTAAAATAACGCACACAACTCAGCAAACCTAATGTCAAAATTTAAATAATGTAGATTTTTCCAAATGAGTTTTTTCATTACGATAAAACTAAATACGGTACATAAACAGATTATATTATAAATAAAAGTTTTCTTCCAAATTGACATGTTTTTAATAAAGGTGGTGCTACGATCCATTCGGGTCCATGGCTGACTGCACAACCTCTCTCTTTTGCAGTCGTTCTTACTAAATGATTTTGTATCTTAATTACGTTATTCGTTATCTCCTTCTGGAGAGACCGAAAGGCCGAGTGCCTACTTGAAGTTCCTTCAAAAGTCTATTTTAGAGTTCTAGATTCATCGCACTTAACAACATTACCCATTCATTTGAATCTCTATACCCTCAAGACATTCAATATTTTAGGGCTAAAGTGCTTGCGGAGTTCAAAACCCAATAATACAAAATTTTTGGTTTTCTTTATCTTGCCCAAGTATTCTTCGGAGTATTATATTTTCGAATATCTGCATGCCCTTTTCTCGTTTCTTAGTCAGGCTCAAAATTTAAAATCGATAATACTCGTATATTATTTTAGGTAAAAGCACGAAATACTCTATTTATTAACCAATTAAGTGCCAGAAACGAGTTAACTCGCACAACTTAAAACGTAGTTTGTTTGACACATTTGAATATGCTGTATGATTTTAAATATTAAAACGTAGAGATATGACCATAATATGACAATCAAAACTAAGCCACGACAAAGAAAGATTTAGGTTCAATCAAATGAAACAGAAGGTTATATTTTTGGTTATAAATTTACACTTCCGGGTACTGAGATTATGTGTGGCATAGAAGAGTAATAATCTTCAGCGTATATGGGTTATGTTTTTACAAAACAATCGCATTGGGTGTCCGTTTTGTTGATTGTTCAAATAGGTCCCCACTAGCAGACGTGCCACGCCACTGCTGCTATCTACTGGCCAATCTGGGGTCATTCGGACTAAATTATATAAATTAGCACATAGTTTACGTTGGTAGAACATTTTGTTTGTTACATCCTTAATTGTTTATTATAATTGTGGGTTTTCTTCTAAAATGGAAATTATAACAAAAAAAATATATCATTTAAAATTACAAACGATGGCCAGTAAATAAAGCACGTTTCGTACGGGCGAGTTTCTAAGTAATTCTAGATTTTTCAGAACAGTAAATAAAACGAACTGTACACTAATCAGCTGATTCATTCCTCTCGATACGAGCATAGAGCTATGAGTATTTCTCGGAATACTGTAATAGCATATTTACTGATAAGCCAATAGCAAAAATTCACGATAAAGGTTTTCATAAAATGCGTCAGCTGTTTTATATGCTAGGATAGGTAAAGTGTAGTCGATTTAACATATGAGGCGTGTATTTTAAAAGTGATAAAATATGTAATATTGACACCGTGAAGTTTTTTGGCATTTGCTAAAATTTTTTTGAAGTGGAATAAGTTCACTTTGGAAATACACCCCTCATTAATTAGCCTGTAAATGAGTTTCTAAAAGTATTAACAGTAAAAAGTGGATCAAATTTTGATTTCCAGATTACTCTATTTATGTTGACTATTGTAAGACTAAGCTTGTCCATAAACCAGTTAACATTTTTCTTACTTTTCTTTACCCTCCATGTAACCATGTAGACATTCAGCTTGACCCCCCACCCCTCACTCCTTTCATAAGTTACGTAACTTTCCACGTTAACCGATTAAGTGCCAGAAGCGAGTTACTCGCACAACTTACAACGTAGTTTATGGCTAGACAAAGTTCGATATTTTGGATGGTTTTAAATATAAAAGTGCAGAGATATCATCATAATATGGTTATTAAAAACAATGTCATGAAAAAGAAACATTCAATATACTTTTAAAGGGAATATTTAGGTTCTATTTTTGATTAAAAATACATAGCTTACTAAAAATTAACAAAAGGACAGACAAAACTGTCTCATTTTTTAAAAAATAGATTTGAAAAAAACAGTAACAATAAAAACTATGTTATTATTTAAATATAATGGAATGATCTTAATTCATAAATTCCGTATTCTCTTGTGGTATTAACACCATAATTGGGTATATTAATAAGCTGTATCATTTTGCAAAGCGAATCCATCCATCCATACAAGGGTCCAACAGAGTATCCGGACATCGTCAATTTTAAGGTTTTTCAAGGTTTGCGGCATTTATGAGGACCAATTATGCATCGCCTTCGTGGGTGAGTAGATAGTGGCAACACTCACGAACCGAGGGTCACGGGTTCGAGACCCGTGCTGGCAACAAAACATTTTACAAATGTTTATTCATTTGTATTATAGCCAAGACACGAAGCCGAAACGGTTGACGATTATTACTCGTAAAAAAAACTGTCAAAACAATCTTCACACTGTGGAGATTCCATATGCTTCGTTTCGGAGCGGACATGGTTAAAAGAATTATGTAGACTCCAAAATTGATTCATCGTCGTCAAATGAAAAGTGCCGGGTCGATTGAGTCGTTAGCACACCGGGTGCAGGATTTGATGACAATACAGTTGCTATTCATCTATCTCTTTATTAACCATAGTCTTTGCACTAATTAACGATACTGACAGATTTAAAATCACACGTAGAGGGAAAAAAAAATTCGTGTACTGGCGGGTCCTCAAAAACCTGTATCACCATGCAGCACAATAAATAAAATAAAATTGTATAGAACTGAATGGCGAACCTTCCATTAATTATTACGGCACCTGTAAAATACGCAAACAAGGTTTACGGTTTGTGTCACAGAGGGCGACTAATTGACAAGAATAATTATTTCTCACTGGAGGTCACACGGTCAGACAAAGCCTTATCGGTTATCGTTATCGTATTGGTAATTCAATAGTCGCGAATATTGGATTACATTGATACCTCACTTAGATTAAAAATATACAAGAAATATGTGGTTTATTTATTTGCCAGACAAATAAAACACTTCCAGGAAACTTTATACGGTATCACACAATGCAAATAGTGCAAGTTAATTTTTGCAATCGGACGTCGCACGTTATGTTTATGCGTTGTTTCAACTAAAAATAGAATAAAATGTTAATTAACTTATGTATGTATCGCCCAAATTACGCACCAGCACAAGTGGCCGTATAATTATATATATCCCTACAGGACGAGCGGATGCTTTCATATCGTTTGCCAAAGATAAATAAAAAATTTCATACCGGCCGGCGATGCGATGTCAAATGAAATTTTGGCAATCGATTTTGAATGAAAACTTAATCTGCCCAGAGTATGGACGCGCATATATATACGCCACCTCAAAATTCGCTTTGAAGACGTGCATGTACGTCAAGCACGAATCAATAAAATACTCGTATATATAATGTATGCATCAAATAAACACAGAATAATATTGGATACATTTAATAAAATTCTAAATTTAAAGATAGATTAATGAAAATATTTCCATCAAATTGTGCAACCATAATTAACGTTGTATGTGCCAGACATAATGTCACAACCCGGCAAGCTGTGAATTTTGAAGCAAAAATAGAAGCTTAAAAATTATCATTAATATTTTTTTAAATAATAATAAAAGGAAATTGAATATTTGTTTATCATGATATTGTTTTAAAGAAACCTTTTTTGTGTGCTTCTTGTTAAAGTTATTCCGTGAGAGTTAAACCCTTTTGCCTAAACAGAGTGGAAACGTTGGAATGATTTCTAGCAGGCACTCATAATAATAAAAGCATATTGAATGTTTGTTTATCATGATTTTGTTTTAAAAAAAACCTTTTTTGGGTGCATCTTGTTAAATTTGTTCCGTGAGGGTTAAACCCTTTTGCCTAAACAAGTCGAAATGTTGGAATGATTTCTAGCATCACTCGCCGTTGAAGTCGCCGCCAGATGAGAACAAGAAGACAGATAAAAAGGAAAGGGTAATCCAGGAAAAAAAAGCTCAAGAAACATAGATGATGGACATTGAGTTCACCATGGGGATGTGGAGTTGCGTGACGTCAATGGAATTTAGTCAAAAATATATATAAATACATAAAAGTTTATTTATTGTCGACAAAATACGTGCGTTTGTCGAAAAAATAAAACTGTATTTGAAAATGAATCAACGCGGACGTGTACCGTCATTTTCCCAGTTTACACAAAACAGTGCCGCGGCTCTTTGTCCGTGGAATTTCGTTTGGGGAATAAAAAAAAACGAAAAGAAAAAAAAACAAACATTGAACGTTCGGCCGCGGCGGAAGTTTGCGTGACTCGAAAACAAAGAGAACAAACTTGAGAGTGCGTCAGGTCGCCGGCAAGCGACACGAAAAAGTAAAAAAAAACGACAACTTTTATGCTGTTTGTCAAGACTAAACCGCTGACCTAGGGGCATTCGTAAATTTTCTAACACACACTAATAGCATGTCATTTGTAACGCATTTTGACATCCATCGATACAATCGTTTATTAGCTCGCACACATGAGCAAGAATATTTTACAAAACAAAAAATTAATCGAAACCAAGTAAAAACTGTTGCATCTAACAAAGACAGGGATTCCCAACCAAGTAAATGTATAGTTAGGCATAGTTAATAAATACGCATAATACATTAAAAAAATATATTTGCGGCGGGCACATGTAAAACGGTCGGTGGGCGTCATAGTGCTCGCGGGCACAGGGCTGGGAACCCCTAAGCCAAGAGATAATGCAGAAATAAATAAAACGATAAAACTCAATTTAAATATGAAATTATTACGAAAAAGCATCACTGTTCATCATCTTCCAAGAACACTAAACGGTTTTGTGAAAGATATTTTATGGAGTTGGAAGGCCAACATGAGTGAATGCGTCATTTTTTTATTGGATATCTTTTAAAATTATTTAAATTCTCCAGCGGTCACTAAACTACAGCCCGCGGGCCGGATCCGGACCTCCAAAGTTTTTCATACGGCCCCTATATTGACTATATATAAACATACAATGTAAATTCACATTTAAATATGATTTCAATTCAACTATTTTTCGTCCGGTCCCTTATATTATGTTTTTAAAAATTTCAATTCAGCTCGTTTCTCAAAAAGTTGAGTGATCCCTGAATTCTACGGTATACTTGAAAAATGAAGGCATTTTAGATTATGTTTTGGACGTCATGCCATGATTTAAAGACTGTATGCATTTTTTGTCTAAAAATGTTTGATTCGCTAACTAATCAAATGTTGCAACATTAATACACAGCAATTCTTTATGTTTTTATTTGCGTTAAACTTTTTTGTAAATTTAAAATAAATTCAAATTATGAAACAATAATAACAGTTTATTGAGAAACTAATATTGAAACACTGCCCTCTAAATAATAGGATGTATGGTTTCTACATTATATAAACATACGGATCATAAAATATATTCTTAGTCTATGGTACACATCTTACTTAATATATAATACTATGATAGTATTCAATGCGTGACCATAAATAACAGAATAACAATAATATTATTTTTCGATTATTGTATCAGACGCATTTCTCGAGATATCGTTTTTGGGCATATTTGAACAATTTAATAATTAACCTTTCCAGAGTATGGACTAGAACTAAAAATTCGCATTGAAGAAGTATATACATATTGTACATATATATATATATCGACCATGTTTAGGTAAAAGGGAGTAACTACCCCTCACAGAACAAATTTTACAGGAGGCAGAAAAAACGTGTTATAATGATTTTTAGTCAAAATCACATTAACACAAACTTGAAGTTCACGGTGACCAATAAAATGGTGTTTCATTTTCCTGATCTGGTAAATTTAAGAAAAATCATTAAAATTGACGTTCAATACTCATTTACTTTCCATTCAAGCTTAGTAAATCATTATTTTTTTAAATCTTAAACTGAATTTTGATAATAATTCAGCATTTTTGACTTAATTCCTTTTGACATAACGTGTATTTAGTTGTGTACATTATGATTTTTAAATAAAAGCATTTAAAAAAAACTGAAGGTTACGCCCTTTTACCTAAACAGATTCGATATATATATATATAAACGTCAAACATCAAACAATAAATTACTCGTGTATTTTATTTACGCATCAAATAAACATTATACAACAATATAGTATTGCATACATTTGATAAAATTATACAGTAAACCCCCCCCTATAGCGGTTCCCTCGATAGCGTAGTTATTTTTTACTAAACGTACACATTTAATAACATGTATGTACATATATATTTGTCTGTATACATTTTTTGAAAAATCTTCAATTTGCAGATTTCGATAGCCAAGTCCCAATTTTTACGTTGGCTGTATTAATAAAATAAATTTAAAGCTAGATTAATGAAAAAACTTCCCCCCCCCTTGTGCAATCGTAATTAAAGAACTCACCCGGAGAGGTTAATATAACAGACAACACTGATATACACTATGTTAGGGGTCGTCCATAAACAGCGTAACGCTCTTGAGGGGGTGGGTTAATTTTTATTTATACGTAACACTTTTCCTTCTCAAAAAGTGGATGGGAGTTGATTGTGAATTGCATTCATATTCAATGTGGAAAGTTACGTAACCTTCAAGAGGAGGGAGGGATGTCAAGCTGAATGTCTACACGGTGTTACATAGAGGGGATATGGGGCAAAAACGTTACGTGGTTTATGGACGACCCTTAGTGTACGGAATACTGAGAGAATACGTACAAAAAATACGATTTTTCAGTAACAGAAAACCTCAAAAACAATTAAATCGTACCAACGACACTTTTCAGTTGCGACAATTTAGCGGATCCTTTTCACGTCTCTATTATACGAAACCATATAAAAATGCATGAATTAATCAAAGGTAATTAAAAGGCAAGCTATGCTATAGTGAAAGAGGTTTACATATTTGATTGCCATTTTAGAATAGAATCATACATACAAACCTGCTACGGTTGTGAAGTATCGAGTATTACTTAAAATTTATACAGTTTATTTGTGTTACTGTGTATTTTTTTCAATCGCGATCATGCCATCAATGAGTAACATAAATTCAAAATGAATGACTGTATGCGTCATATTTCTGCTCCAGTGATTATTTTACTTTTCTTTGTACTACGTGAGTTGGGCTAAAACAGGTTTTAAATTTAATCTAAGTCACTGTACGCTTGTGATATGTTGAGGATAGGATAAAGAGATTCTTGATATAAAGGTGACCTGAAACTCCTTGAGAAAGCGCATTCCTTGGTTTAATGGTCGATGAAACCCAAAAGTATTGGATTCGCAGTCTTCATCGAAATGACTGAGTGAGTCACTTGATGACTCGGTTATGTTCAGTAAGGCCGTCTGCACACGGAGCTACTCTGAATAAACTGATCACTGACGCTACACCAATCAGTTCGCCGCGCGTCAGAATATTTGTCATTGAATGTAACCTACTGAACAAGTTTTGACTGGAAATGGTAAATTTCTCAAGTAAACTCATTGGATTCAGGCTTGGACGGACAAGCTGATTATTGAGAAGAGTATTTAGCACACCAGGTGTACAGGGCACTTCATGCCACTAAGGAGTGGCAATGAGGCAATTAGATAGTCTACAACTTCGGTGCATAGTGATACCATCCCATGCAGCTCTGCTATGGGAGTGATTAAAATAAAATCAAAGATTCTTTTGTGCAATGACAACAGAACGGCGGCCACGCACAATCGCGGCTGCCAATACTGGCGGGTAACTAGTGGGAAAAACAAAATTCTCCAGGATAGTCGTATTCCAATGTTGTGGGTAACGCTTAAACACACTTATTCGGTGGAGATACTAACCGTTGATATCTGAGGTACGCGAGAACTGGACCAGCTACGATTGCTTAGAGCAAATAATATAATATATATAAATATGAATGAAGAAAAGGAAACTAGCATTATATACATACCAAAATAAAGTTCGCACTTATAAGACTCTTTACATATGTGTATACATATACTCAACTCTTAAGCCATCTACACACGGTACTCAAAAGAAACTGATCACTGACGCAAATCACCAAACAGTCCACCGTGAGTCAGATTCTTTGTAATTGAATGGGATACTGCAGATGGCGCTACTTGTCACTAACCAGTCAGTAATGCGTTGGTAATCAGTTGTAGGCTACTGAATCACCCAGTTCCTCGTCCGACTGATTACAATAACGTTTTGTTACAAACTTTTGTGGTAAAATAACTCTTTTTAGACATATGGTAAAACGTTAAAATTTTGCATCTGAAATTTGAAATTCTTTTGCAGCTCACTCATTGGTCAAACGAGCCAAATATCAGCGGTACGACAATTTTGGTTTCTTTTGAGAGCCAAATTTCATTATAAGTCTGTTAAAACTAGATACACTGAATAAAACTAGATATTTTACTGTATAATAATCTTCAGAGTTGTGTAATAGAAAGGAAGTACAAATTTCTCTTTAATCGAATTTAGCAATAACACACTGACTGATTGAAAACTGTATTAAATGATATTATTTTTTTTAAAAAATCCATCATTCGCAGAAGAGCCGCACTCAAGTAGTCAAAGAGCCGCATGTGGCTCACGAGCCGCAGTTTGCCGACCACTGAGCTAGGCGGTCAAAATTTTTTTCTAGATGAACCCATAATCTTCTTCGTATTATATCTATTCTGTAATTATACTAGTAATACAGTAATACGAACTCATCACTAGAATCATTATCCAAATCCCACAAAGACTGATTTTCCACCATCCATGACAACACAGAAAACTACCGATTTCGATCACTTCCGACTAGACCGCGTGTGAGGAGCTGCGTCACTAATGAGTTAGTAACCGGTTAGTTATTTCAATAGCAAACCAGTTCCGTTTCTTTTGTGTAGCTCCATGTGCTATGGGTCTTAGAGGGTGGTTAGTAAACACTCTAAAATCATACCAGACAGTATTAGTTTGTTGCATTGTATCTCTTTTATTTTTGTTCCGGATGGTAATCCACATATTTTGACTGAATAGTAAGTACAACATATAAGACAGTATAAAGTAAAGTATGTCTCTACGGAGGATTCACATATCTTGGTAAGTCACCCGTTCAATCAGTTTGCTTCTAGGGGGGCACGACTCGGACAAAGACCGGATGAAACGATAGACACAAACAAATACATCACGTTCGACAGTCTTTGCGCAGGCGTATTCTATGGGATATACTAAGGGTTGCGACACGACTCCACTTTAATGACACTTTCGCTGAAGCATTTGCTTCACAACGACATCACTTTGTACAAACCACACTTAGGCAGCAAGCTTAGGGAATTTACGTAAAAATTAAGTTGTTAAATATATGTTATATGTATAGTGGTTGTCTTCAAAGTCGAACATCTGGGTACAAAACATATGGATAATTGGTTACTTATGAAACGAAGTACAAAATCCTGTTAGACCTCACTGATTGACGCACTATTCCCATACACTGAACTTAATATACTCGTAGTATTGGAAAAATCTTTACAAAGCACACTTTTGTGATTAACAATTTCACGTATTGTAAGTCAGTACATGCATACGCCCGATATATTGTAAGATACAGTAATACAGCATCGTACACCTTTTTTAGCCTGCCGCCCCCTTTTTAGAAAAAAAACACACCGACTCCCGTTACAATGAATAATTTAACCTATATCATTATTGCTAGAAATTGTCCAGGGGGGTGGAAGTTGGTCCTAGCGCCCCCTAAATTTGCATTGAACCAAAAACGCTCCA
>JAPMAG010003365.1:0-10333 GCA_036584685.1 Rhyacophila sp. Rhy_31_5
ATTTTTTTACGAGTAATAATCGTTAATTATTAGCTCAGCCGTTTCAGGTTCGTGTTCTGGCTACAATGCAAATTAATAAACATTTCTAAAATTTGCGACCAGCATGAGCTCAAACCTGTGAGCCTCGATTTGTGTGTCCGGCTACTATCCACTTACCCACTAGGGCAACAGTTTGTTATTTTACAGTTTATCAATTTAATGGCCGCTTGTCCGGAGAACCCTTTCATAGTGTCATTAATCATAATTTATTTGCCTGTAGTACGAAATGTTTACTTTTATTTACCCATACTGACATCAGTTAAATATTAAAATTTTCTATCATTTTTTTATTACCATAAAACTTATGTTGGACAACGGAATTATTCATCCCATATCTCCCTGTCCTCATTCCATCAATGCAATTGTGTCGCGACAGTCTTGCACCTGTAAATAATATTTCCGTACAGAAAATTTCTTCTTTGTAACTATTTCAGTATCGGTCATTTAGATTGTATGACAAAATAAAATATAATATATCTTTTACATCAAAAAAAGACTTTTATCTGTAGCCAATTAAACTAGCAGTGAATTTTCTAAGAGAGTTAGTATTTAACGTAAATTTTATGAAATTTTTGTATCACAAAGAATTTCATCGGCTTTGATGACAATACATTAATAATATTGAGCGTAATTCTAAGTTTTCGAAAAGTGATTTTATTTAAGAATTACAAGGTATACAAATAAATACTCGTTCTGTTAAAAGTAACTAAGCCTAAAACATCAGATTATTATCGAAATTCAGCTTCAAATTTGGAAAAAAGAACGATCTAAAGATTTTCTTGACGGTTTTTTTTTCGAGTATTATTTGGTGGATTGTTGAGGACTCACCACTGATTTTACAGTACACGCAACCCCGATTATGCGCAACCGCCTTCCTAAAACTTTCACGAATAAAACGTTTTTTTCCCCTCATATGCTTTTAAGCTTGTCTCTAGCGGAACCACATGGGATGGTATCACCATGCACCTAAGTACAGAAACTAAGTTTAAGTAGAAAATGAAAAGCAGTTTTCTTATCATTTGTTGCTCTATAGCATGACGTACCATGTGTATTGTTTGATAGTTATAACCTGAATCGTGAAATTTTTATTAAAATAGTACAAAATCTCTTCTTAGATACAGTTTATTAGTTCACAAAATCTCACTTCCAAAAGGTTAAAGTAAACGTACACTCAATGATAGTTACTAATTCATAGGATTTATTTAGTAATTTAAAAGTTTTTTTTATTTTTGTTGAATATAATTTTAATTTTGTTTTTTATAATGTGGCTTTGAAATTCTAAAACCTATGAAAAAATCATGTTATATTTGGCTCAGAAAGTCAACTTGCACCCGAATTTAGTAGTAAAAATTGCAACATTACAACAATTCTTTTATGAAATTAGAAAAATAGATTTGATTAAATTTCGCAGTATTTTTCAAAATAAATTTTACAAATCATTTTTACAACAGATTTCAAATCCATAAAATAAAACTTTATTGCTTTGTGATATCAAAGTAAATATTTCTCAACAGTATTTTCTAACAATGTCCCCCATCCAACTCTGTATCAGTCTTCTGTCACAGCACAAGTCATCGGTTTAAATTTATTTCAACCCTCCGACAGGTGGGTCTTATTTTTAGGTTCTATTAAATTGAAATGCATAACACAACAAAGCCTTTTTAAAATTATTATTTCAACTAGGGAAAATTTTACACACAAACAGAATTGCTCCAACGACTATCAATCAACTTTTTGTGATAAAATTTTTCCCGTTTGACATTTAATCAATAATGGATAGGTGTGTATTGATGTGATATTAACATTTGATTTGGTCATACGCTGTATGATTGCTTGTTTTTTTTTAATTGACTTTACCGTTTTATTATCCAAATTTTATTGTTGTTCTAATGCATATTTTATTGTACGCTTTCTCCACAACGAAATTGCGTAATTTCCGTCAAAACATTTATTAAATCGTTTTAAATTAATTTAAAATAAATAATTTATATTTACAGGTGAGATTTATATGCTATTATTATTAAAAATAATGAAAATACAAATAAAAAAAATGAATACATAAACAAACTTTTATCTAAAATTAACAATCGTATAAATCGTAAAAAGCTCTACAATATTTATAACAAAGAAAATAAATCCAATAAAAACTTGTATTGTTTTTTTAGTAATATTACTCATTAACACTTAATTAAAGTCCTCACATACGATTCTGAACTGAATAATTGGCTTAAATAATTTTCATTAAAAAACTGAACCCACAATGTTATTTTGAGAACACGGAAAATCTACATTTACATCCCGTTATAGAAAATTTTGTGAGTTTTGTTAAACCGCTCAAAAATACACATTACATTATACAAAGTTTTTTGTGCCTCCTGTAAAATTTGTAATCTTTGGGTTACGACATATTACTGTTCTTTCATACCGTACAAATATTGAAAATATTTTTAAAAAAATTATCAATACGCGCTAAATATATTTTAGACTATCATAATTACGTTATAGTGACATGTTTACTTTGTTACAATATATGAGTTTATATGATTTCTTGATCGCCTTTAGAAATCAATTTCATAATTCTGAATATTTCGTTAATTTGAAAGCTATTATAGCGGGATTTAGTATTTACTTTTATGTATTTGGTCTTTTACTAAGTAGATCAAAGTGTGATGCCATAGGTTTTACATATATTTGTATATTTAATATTAAAATGTGAAAATATTAAATTTTAAAAAATTTAACCAATTTATTTCTGAATTTGTTCCAAGTTGATAAGAATTTTACACATATTAAGAACTGATATATGAGGATATACGCCGAAAACATTTCAAATATATGTCTACGCTTATTCATATTTATGGTTCATCCAAGATTCATGCCTCTCGAGAATTCCTTGAACTTTTTGAAGTGTTGCTCTCTCGGACAGAAGTTATATAATATATATAATATGATACACCTACATCATACTCATAAGAAAAATATCACATAAAATAAATTTCGTTTCCGGTAAAAACGTAAAAGTTAAAAATTACAAATATATTTTAAACAACAATACAATGGCCTTCAGCTATGCCTATATTAGTATGACCGTTTTTTTTTGCGTTTATGATGTAAATTGTTCAAAGATGCCTTTAAAATAAATCACTTATACAAAAACACCACATGTTTTATGAGACTATATATAAAATTGAGGCGTAAATTGTAAAGTGAACTTATTTCACTTCAAAAATATTTTACTTAATGCCAAAAACTGTTTACGGTGTCGATATTACATATACGAATACATTGTATTTTATACAACAAACGGAAGTGGAATAAGTACACTTTGGAAATACACGCTCTATTTTATAAACCCTTTCCACTAAGGTAGAGTATATATATATTACTTTATCTTAGATGTTATAGACTATATCAAATGTATAAAGCAAATCACTTACCGATATACTTTAATCAGTGTGTCCACGCCTAATATACATGAAAAAACATGTGCATTTTTTACCCGTTGAATTTATACTGTAGCCCAAGAGACACGTGCGCTATCGATAAACACACTGCCGATACTACTACACTTATATTTATATCGACCGTGTTCAGGTGAAAGGGTTAACCCTCACATAACAAATTTTACAGGAGGCACAAAAACGAGTTTTCGTGATTTTTTGTCAAAGTCAAATTAACACAAACTTAAAACGCACGATGACCAATAAATTGGTGTTGTATTTTTCTGATCTGATAATTCAATAAGTTATTAAAGAAAAATCATTAAAACCTGGTGTTCATGCTTTTTTTCTTTCCACACAAACTAAATAAGTCATTCTTTTTTCAAAATTTGAAACTAAATTTCAATAATAATTCGGCATTTAAGGCTTAATTCCTTTTGATAGAACGTGTAGTTAGTTGCATACACTCTGATTCTCAAATAAAAGCACTTTTAAAAAAACTGAGGGTTATGCCCTTTTACCTAAACAAGCTCGATGTAAATATCATTATGTGCTATAATTTGAAGTAAATCACACAAATCTTTTCAACTTCATGTTTAATTTTTTTCTTAACCGATTAGATAATTAACCAAAACCAAATGAAAAACATCTGAATTATACCCGTTGCCATACTTGAACTTGTTTCTCACAGAAATATGCAATTTTCAATAATCGACTGAACTTTTCGTATTTAACGCTTAAAATTTAAAGTTTATTAAATTCACAGATAATATTTAAAAATATATAAATTTAATTGCCGTCCCCAGACTAGTTGGTAGCGTGGGGATCCCAGGTTCAAGCTCGGGCTGCCTACAATTTTTTTCAAATGTTTATTCATTTGTATTGTAGTCAGGACACGAACCAGAAACGGTTGAGCTAATAATTGACAATTATTACTCGTAAGAAAAATAAACTGTCAAAACAATCTTCACATTGTGAAGATCCATATGCTTCGTTTTGCAGCGGATATGGTTAAAAAAGAAAAAAAAATTGATCGGTCCGTCAAAGCTTTTTTAATGAACAAAGCTGTGATCCAAAATAAGTTTAATGAAGATCAAATATTTTTATCAATTGATTGATCGTCCGATTCATAAGTCAGACAACTATAAAGAATCCTCTACTTACATGCCAGTACTTGCGACCGTGATTGTACGCAGTCAGTTTCCTGACCCTTCATGAAAGCAATGTTTTTTTTATTTATCATATTTTGATTTTCAACCTGCTCGTTGCGGAATTCCATGGGATGGTATCACCAAGCACGCGTGTGCTTAAAAATAGAGAATTTAGAATGAGAGTGTTCACCAACAGTCTGCCTTTTCTTCAGTTTCATATTGGCATGAGGTACCCTATGCACTGCGCAGTGCTGGCGACTCAATCAGCTTGGTCAGCAAAGTTTGAAGCCGATGAGTCACTTTGGGAGTTTGCGCAAATAGTCAGACAATATCAAAAAAAATTAAATTTTAGTAAATATGCAGTTTTGTGTAAAATTGGAACTCTATCTATTACAGTGCTCAGATTATTCCAATACGCCAACAAAAAAAGTTAATATCCATAAACTAGTAAATAATTAACCGAAATTTGAATATTATCTGGTTTATTTCTAGGGTATTTTGTAATGTCTTACTGATGAACCGAAAACTTTGATCTGGTATTATTTTTGTAAGACTAATAACTCAAAGTTTTATCATCATCTATCAGTTATATTTGATTTATGATGACCATTAAAATATTGCTTTTGTCAATATCTCAAAACTGATTATTCGGAAATATCTGACTAATGAACTGAACGATCAATATTATTAGACAGTTTTAAATTATTTTAAAGCGTATTAAATAATGCTTTAAATTTAATTTTTTTTTTTTGATTTATATGTTATATTCTTAATATTTTTTGATTTTAAATATAATACATACATTACATTATCATAGTATTCAGTTATCAAACTAACTCGTTTGCAGTAGCATTTAGTTACATATCAGCCGATTCATTCCACTTTACTTGAAACATTAATTTTAAATGTCATTTTGTAAAGAAAAATACATATAAACAAGTTTTTGATTGATAACACATTTTCTCCATAGAATACATACAATATTTTTTTATTAACGGAGTTTTTTGCATTTTATTACAAATTATATTTATGTGACAAGTTTCGTAGGCAAATAATAGCTTCAAGTCTATTAGAAGTCACCTCGAAACAAGTTTTTTCCCCTAATATAAATAAAATATCTCTGTTCAAGAACGTTTTATGTCAAATTAGCTACTAGTCTTGCTAGAAATTGTTGCGGATTTACGAGATTCGTACAGGTTGAATATCGTACTAATTCTGTTTTTACTGTCACCTTGATTTCGAAATTTTACTAGTAAAGTATATTTTTTTTAAGACACAGTGTCAAGCGTATTTAATTTTATTTTAGTTGGCACTTTTCTTCGAATAATCGTATATTATTTATATATATATATATAAGTATTGTAAACAATCTTAAGTATTTATTTTTCTATAAAAAATCTTCACCAGTTTTACTAAGTATAGTGGAAAATGGTAAAATATGAAAAATAGAATACTAAGAAGTAATATTCTGATACTGACAAAATACAATATAAATTTAATCGTTTTTAATATAAAGTAAAATCATTATTACAGAAAAAATCTCTAATAAAATAAACTGGATTAGTTTTATTACGTCTTCCATATACCACGTAACTTTTCTTACTTATCCTTATCATCCCTCCTTCCATATAACCCCATGAAGACATTCAGATTGACCCCCCCCTTCCTCTCAAAAGCTATTTAACTTTATACATTAACTAATTAAGTGCCAGAGGCGAGTTAAATCGGACAGCTTAAAGTTCAGTTTGCTGGAGAAATTTGAATATTATTTCAGAAAAATGATATTGGTCATTTAAAACAGCCATAATAGAAAAACATTTAATACACTTTTAAAATGAATATTAAGGTTATGTTTTTTCTCAAAAAGTCACAGCTTACCAGGTTGTGACATTATGTCTGGCACAGAAAATGTTAAATAAGAATGCAGTTCGTAATTATCTCCTATCCACTCTTTAAGAGGGAAAAGTGTTACGTAACAATACAAAGTAACCCATCCTCCTCCCTTGTTACTCCGTGCAGACGATGATGAGTACCTCTCCCTACCTCTCAACAGCGTTACATGGCTTATAAACAACCCCTATAAGTATATGTAATTTATAATTATAATAATTAATAAAAATAATAATAATTTAGTTTTTTGCTTGTTAAATTTTTCTAATCTGCTACTATTTCATAAAATATATTGTACTAGATATAAAAAAATATTGTAACGCTTAGACATTTAAATTAAAATATAGCTGAAAATTTTGTCAAAATTAAATTCAGCTGAACTACTTAACTAAAAGGCTAAATAATGAGAACTAGTAAAACTCAGTACATTTTATCAGATTATGTATACAATATATTTGTTATTTGTTTTAATTTAATTCAGAATACGAAAATGTTTGTTGCACCCCAGGCCTTGAATTTTCAGCCGACGAAGATTGGTAAGCATTTTATTGTCCATAGAATGCTTTGATTTTTTTACAAACCATTCGTAAAAATAACATTTACACAGTCTCTCAACATTTAATTATTCGTATTTATACTCGATCAATAGTATTTTGTCACCATGTTATGAGAGCATAATACTTTATATATGACTGAAATATCTATTTTATTTGATGTTTAACTGTATAAACTTCAATATTTAATAATTTGAAGATATTATAAATTATCAGTCCTCTAGCATCCTCTCATATCATGCCGGCATCCTGCAATTCCGCCGAATATATCCTATAAATGGTGTTCAATAGCGTCTCGGGACGACGGAATCCAGTTGGTTTGAAGAAGAGGCATGCCCGGTTGAGATGCCATTCAGGCCTTTTCAGCACATGACCAAGCCAAGTCCAGTGCCTCATCTTCACTTTGGATGTGATGAAAGGCTGCATGGTCCATTCTCCTATCATCTCGTTCTGCATATAGTCATACTACTGCACTGCCAAAATTTGACACAAGCATCTGTTTTCAAAGCCCAGTAAACGGTTGTTTTGAGACTGTGTAAAGTGCCATGATTCACAGCCATAGAGCAGCACCATCAGTATGCAAGCGTTGAAAAGGCGGCATTTGGTTTCGACTGAATATAATTTTCAGTGTATGCATGCGTATAATGTACATATTTATACAAATATTTTTATTTATTATATAGATTTTAAGCCACACTTGTGTGTAAAACCATTAAATAAACATGGACGTTAAAATGATAAGATTATCTTGATAGATTTTTTACAAAAAATAATTGTCAATTATTAATTCACCTAATCTGATTGGTGTTCTACTTTCAAATGCGCAGGAAAAATCTTGTGTAATTTTTGCCAGTTACAAAATTTGTGAGTTTTCAGCTGGATGAGTTTTCCACTTCTACGAGGGCCACTATAATTTATAGAAAATCAACATTTAGCAGCAACATATATTCGTAATATCTTTAGTTTTTATTTTGTTTACTTGTGTGAATGATAATTAAATAAGTGCTTCATCTATGACTTTCTCTTGTAGTCATTCAATTGAGAGTACGTTCACTGACATATTCTGGAATTGAAAATTCCAAATCTGCTTATCTAAATACTTACTTTATTCTGAATAAAACTGTTATTTATTATCAATACTCAATAATAAGCTATAAATTTGAAACAAGAATACGAGTTTATAGGTATTTTCACAATGGGAGGGAAACTACACTATCTTAAAAATGGAAATGTTATACTATGGCAGTTCAAAGACGTTTTGGTGTTACTTCCCTCGTATATAATATCACATATAATAGAATTATTTTTGTTTTATTATTTTCTAGTATGGTCACAACATAATTGAGTATATCACTGAAAAGAGCGTCGCAAAATATTCTATTTTTTTCTTTTATTAATATCCTTTCCGAAACGAAGCATATGGATCTTTACAATGTGAAGATTGTTTTGACAATTTATTTTTTTTACAAGTAATAATTGTCAATTTTTATCTCAACCGTTTCGGGTTCGTGTATTGGCTACAATACAAATTAAAAAACATTTGAAAATTTTTGTAAGCAGCCCAATCTTGAACCTGGGATCCCCGCTTGATAAGCGTGCACGCTACCAACTAGTATATTGGGGACGACAACTACACTATATCGATAAGGCCTTTAGTCAATTTGAGGCATCTTACGGGGACTTTAGTAAATTCGCGGCATTGTATGGGGAGCAATCTTGCACAAACTCCCAAAGTGACTCGTCGGCCACAAGCCTGGGTAGCCGGGCTGACTGAGTCGTCACTACTACGGGGTGCATATGGCACCTCATGCCACCAGGAACTGAATGACGAGGCAGACTGCTACTTATTCTCATTCTTTCCTTACTAAATTCACTCTTTTAGCACACTATGCATGGTGATGCCGTCCTGTGCGAGTACGTTACGGGCAGGTTTAAAATCAAAATGTGGGAAAAAACATTGCTTTCGTGAAGGGTCAGGCAGGCGACCGCGCATAATCGTAGTTGTGAGTACTGGCGGGTCCTTTAAACCTTACCTCCTTGGTACAGATATATATTTAAAATCAAAATCTTATAAAAAAATATTTTTTCAAACACATTTAGTAAAAAGTTTGTAATATAAAAATCGATTCTTTAATAAAAGATATTTTAAGAAAATAATTTGAAATTTTACCAAAAAACCCCTAAAAATTATAGCACACTATGGATTCATACCATTGAGAAGAGTATTATTAACAACAAAAATAATATTTGGTTGCGTTCTATGTAACTTCCGATAGTTAAGTTGATATACTGTCTAATTATAAGTCTGCAGGTTACAGGTTTGCAAATGTCTGTGAATTTGCGGCCGTATTCAGTACATGGACCTAAAATTTTTGAGCTAATTATAACATTTAAAAAATATACTCATACTGTGAAAGTCTAATTTTCTTAATCGTGTATTAGATGTACAAATAAGTATATGATAACCTTGTTATTATTTGAAAATTTCCTTGTTACATATGTGATAACTTTGTCACAATATATTGAAAACCACTGAAATATTTTACAATTTTATTTACCAAGCGTCCCTAAGTATAAAGTTTTTGATATTCGTATGCGAAAGTACTTGTACTAGTAAGGGTGTATACAAAATTGCAGGCTTTTTGTCCTTTCCACCGCTGCACCCTAAGGCATCTCGCCTCAATAAGGCTACCTCCTTTGTTAGGGGTAGTTTTCAGGATCTTTCAAGGCTGCATATTGCAAATTTATATGAAAATTTTATGACGCACAGTAGCGTAGATGAATTTGACTGTACCTGCGAGATATAGTTTGAGTTATTTCATTCGTAAAGCTTGACAAAGAAAGTTGCAATATCTAATATATACGACTTAATCTTAGTCGCAAGTAAGTTTTTGCATACTAACTTAATAATATAATAAATAAGCGGATCTGTGCATTCTTTTGTGGAAAGTCAAACATATTCCCCCTTTTGCATTTTTTTGATCCTAGAATTTTAAACACTCAATCACATGAATCATACGTTCGTTAGAATGAGTATGACTTAGAAATGAAGCACTACAGTATTAAATGATAATATTAAATCATTAATGGATCATGATTTTTATATCGAAATATTTAATGCGAAGTTCATATTTTGCAAAGAAAAAGCGCTATCTTTATCCTATTATTAAATTTACTTATTTAGCAAATTACACCGTTTCATAGACAAATCTCAATATTTATCATGAGATGTGAAGTTCTCTCTATTTACATATTTTAT
>JAPMAG010003370.1:0-10332 GCA_036584685.1 Rhyacophila sp. Rhy_31_5
CCAGACATAATGTCACAACCCGGCAAGCTGTGAATTTTAAAGCAAAAATAGAATCTTTATATTTATTTTAAAAGTATATTGAAGGTTTCATTGTTTTTAATGATCATATTATTAAAGTCATTTCATATTTTAAATCATCCAAAATATTCAAATTTGTCTAGCAAACTACGTTTCAAGTTGTGTGAGTTGACTCGTGCTTGCGTGTAGTTAGTTGACATAAAAACTCGTACATACTTCACAAATCAAGGGTTTAAAGTCAAACAACGTTATCTACAAATATGCAGTTGTTTTATTTCTGATAATGTTATTTTACATTCTCGGCTACATAATTGTCAAAAAACGGTAAGTCAATCTTTTCTAGTTTCTTCTTAAATCGTCTGTAAAGTTTAACATTAATTACATAAAGTTGCATTTGTTTAATATAAAAAGACTGTATAAGCTGTTGGCGTTCTTGTCACAAGAAAAATCAGTTTATCAAACAACAACAAATTATAACATTTGGACATTTTGTTTTAAATAAACGTCTCCTTTATCGAGTTCGAAGAAAACAAAAAAAAACATTTTTCGGCTCTCCTGTAAGACTTACGAGTAGTTATTTATCTCACAGCACACCTTTTATACATGAGGAAATGACACATTAATTTCAATTACAATTACTATTTATTACGACGATTACAAAGTTGTCGCATGATGTAAATATCACAAATGACTAATGATCACTCTGATGGCCGTATGTCCAAGTTGATATCTAATTTAATTTCTCCATAATCTTGTTTATTTCTCCATGACAATCCTGATAAGTGAACTTGTTCTGATAATAATTGAAGTATGTATAGGGACCAAAATCAAGATGTGAGTATAAGCTTATTTGTATCTTAATAAATGCATATTTGTCGTAATTTCATGTTTGGTTATTTTTTGTCAACTGGCACCATGATAGTCTTCTATATTATACTGCCCCTAAATTCCCAGAGGTCATTCGTTTATTTGTCAATTAGTGTGTCAAAGAAAACAGTGTTTTTGTGAGGGCTTATTCATCAGAATTATATTCATTTGCTGGGTAGCAATCAAGACCCAAACACCACGAAGTAATAAAACCGCTCAAAAGAAATAGGAAATAAGCCAAAGGAAGAGAATAACTTTGTGGAAGAGGAAATAAGATGGGGGACTTGACTTCTCCGCCCATGTTTCCCAGTGGCGCACTACCTGTCCAAAAGGACAGCTTGAGATATCTTTTTTTGGGAGGCAAAATATAATTACTTGATTAAAACAGTGGAGGCGGGCTAAGGTAAATATTTACGATTATTATTTTCTTTGCTTATTTTCACACCAAAAATATGACAAAAATATCATTATGGGATTTCTTTTCAGAAAATTTAATTATAAACCTTGTTATTTTGTAGAAATAATGTATTGAATTAGGAGTACGCAAAGTTTTCTTAATATATAAAGCTTTAAATCGTTGATGTAAATCTGAACACTGTTTGTTGTCCAACAAAGCATAGGAGACAAAATAAATAATGTCTTGATCCGCTTGTATTGTTTTGATATAATTAGCAAGCATTTAATCTTTGAAATATAATAAACATTTGTTGGAAAAATCGGATAATGTTTTGATTAAATAAATTGTGTTTTTATTTTTTAATAAAAAGTTAGAAACAATACAAACAGATGATGCAAACTTGCCTTTTCTGCTTTATGATGATATATATTATACATATGTTTCTGCAAGAATATTCACGTAACTTATATTAAAAATACTTTTTATATAATTAGTAATAGTAATAACCATATAAGTCAGTTTTTATATTTGCCTTGATCTTGATCACAGCAACCTAGTTTTATTTAAATTTTTTAAATACAAAACTCTTGACTTTGCTAGTAAATACACATTATACAGATGTCACAAAACTTGCTTTCTTCAAATAATAATACACTATAATCCCGATAATTCGTAGTGACAAGGGACCTCTGGCTAATAACAAATTATACAGATTTTCAAATAAGCGGGATTATGAGTAATCGGAGGAAAAAAACAGAAAATTTCGAACTAATGAGATTTATTAAAAAAACATTAGATTCATAAATGTAAATGAAATTACATATTAAAACGATGTACAATATAAGAAAAAAACCCAAACTGAAAAAAAATGATTATTTTTTTTTATTATTGAAAATTGGATTACGGCAGCGATCTATTGCATTTATCAAGGGTTACAATCCTAGAAGCAATAAAAAATATAAACAAACCGAATTCACGGAAGTTGTTGTGTCGGAGAAGCAAGAAATTCTATATGAATAAACTGGAATCTTTACCTGGAAAATTACGAATTATAAGACTTTTAGGTAGCCTCGAGAAGACCAAAGAGCATTGTTTTGTGTTACGAATTAACCTGATTTTCCCAAGGGACTAGCGGTTTGTTACGGATTAACCGGATGACAATTATCGGAATTGTACTGTATTATACGTTATCCAATTGATGAACGAAAGATTATATGAACAAACTCATTCTACCCTTACTAAGAAATTTTTTCCCATGTATTATAAAAAATATTGTTCCTATAAAATTAAGATAAACATTTGAAACTAACAAAACAAACTAAAATATAAACTGATCTTATATTGCATATCGTGAGTACCATGCAATTAAAACTTCCTGAAACCCCATAAATTTGTATAGTATTTTTCCCTTGTACCTTGTTACTTATACATCGTTATAAATATTTTTTTAATAACACTTACAAAATGTAAACGTAAATCTGAATGCGAAAATATTCGACAGTGGATTTTTTACATATTTTATTATAAATTACAATGAAACACGAAGAAAATGTTCCCCGAATAGTTTCTTCCTAATTCATCTGGATTGCTTGCATGGCCCTAGCACCGAGTGTATAAATAATGAATTAAATTCTCCGCAGTTTTCGAATTTGTTTGCTGTGCTGGCGGTGCTCAAAACACGCAATTAATGTTTGGGTCCCATTTTAATAATATAATAACTGAATTCACAAACCGAGCTACGCTCCTGCTAATTAAAGAAAGGGGTTTTGTGAATATCGCAGGATGAAATTAAAACTAACCCCGAGCCGCGTCCGAGATAATTGCGAGGCCTCGGAATCTTGCCAGGAAGCGGAATTTTTAGGGACAATAGGGTTGCCTCTGCGGAGTGCAGACAACAACCCGACACAGGGACGATTGATGATTTATTATGCCCTCTGTAATTTAAGAACTTATATTCACCAAATAGCCCTAAAACTACGTATACAAGTATAACACATCTGTGTTATTTTATATAATTAATGGTAAATAATGTAGTGTAATGTGAAACAGGCACTACTACTTCTATAGTTGACCTTCTAAAATACTATCATTTTAGAAATAAATTGTATGACAGTGATGCAAGTGGATCCTCGTTTATTAGCATATATAATTGAGGATTGTGTTGACAAAACAAACAACACACGTATTGTATATCACCGCAGATCAAGCTAATCTGACTTCCATCGTTTCCGTCGAGAAAAATATTCGAATTACCTCTCCAGGCGTGAGTTTTTTTAACTACGGTTGCACAATTGGATGAAAGTTTTTTCATTAATTTAACTTTAAATTTTGAATTTTCTTAAATGTATGCAATAGCATCGTTGTAAATTGTTTATTTGATGCATAGTTAATAAATACGAGTATTTTATTGCTTTTTGTTTTACGTACATATACGTATATCCTACTTCCTCAAAGTGAATTTTGAACGAACGTATATGCGCATCCATACTCCTAGACAGGTTAAAATGTTCTATATATAGATTTGAGGCACATAACATTTGCATTCTTTCTACTACTTTTATCTTATATTTAACGAATATTATTTTTCAACATTGTTTAAATTCACATACTTCGTCTATATTGAGAGTGATGAATATTTTGATTCAAATAAGACAATAATATAATATCGACCGTTTAAGTAAAATGGAGTAACTCTCACAGCAGAAAAAAAAATACAGGAGGCAAAACACGTGTTTTAATGATTTTTAGTCAAAGTTACATTAACACAAACTTGAAGTGCCATGATGACCAATAAATTGGTGCTTCATTTTCCTGATCTGTTAAGAGAGTTATTAAAGAAAAATCATAAAAATTGACGTTTAATGCTTTTTTTCTTTCCATACAAACTTAGTACATCGTCCTAATCCAAAATAAAGCTCAAGCTAAATTTCGATAATGATTCGGCATTTTTGACTTAATTCTTTTTGACAGAACGTGTATTTAGTTGTGCACATTGTAAATCTCAAATAAAAGCACTTTTCAAAATACTGAGGGCTACGCTCTTTTACCTAAACCCGGTCGATATTTTGTATGCTTACTTTCTTCTAACACGAAACAAAAATCGCTTAAGACGTAAAGATTTCACATTTTGAAACAACGATAAATTATATCATCACCCTCGTTAAGCTAGTGGATAGCGCGTACGCCTAGCAAGCGGGGTCACGGGTTTAAGGCCCGTGCTAGTTGCATTTTTTTTCAAATGTTTATTCATTTGTATTGTAGCCAGGACACAACCCCGAAACGTTTGAAGCAATAATTGGCAATTATTAGTCGTAAAAACTGTTATAACAATCTTCACATTGTGGTGATCTACTCGTAAATATATATGTGCTTTGCTTCGGAACGGATATGGTTAAAAGAATTGCAGTCACCACATTATTTCCTGATACTCATTATTATTAATAATCTGACATATATAATAAACAATAAACTTAAGGTTTCCGCTAGCTATTATACTAAGCTGGACACTGTAAGTACCATGATAAACAAATCGAATTACGAATATTTTGAGAAAAAGTTTCAATGTTTCATTTGCAGACAGTATTTCTTTGAAGTTGTTGAACAGTTTGTAGGTAATATAATGAGAAAAAAAACATCAGTTAAAACTCACATTTTTTACTTTTAACTTTGTCGTGTGTATGTTCTAATAAGATTTAAAAAACTGTTTGCCCAATATGACAAGTCATACATGTTTTAACATGTTTTTTTCTTTTCATTGCAGTTTTGTGTTACCCGGTTTCCACTATAATTTCATTGATCTGATACGATAGTTACCAGTCACTAACCAACCTTTTGAGCATTACAGTGATTGCTTTAAGAATTGTAAAAATATATAAAATACAAAAAGCTTTCATAGATATTCAAATATGATTAAACTCATTTAAACATTTTTAAATTGACATTTATTATACAAATGTTTTATGGGACCACAGAACTGGGGAAAGATACTGATTATAAACACCTACCGTCCAGTCTTCGTGATTATCATCTCTGTGCCCAGGTCATGGAACTTATCCCACAAGTCTTTGGTTTCTAGTCTACATTCAGACTGAAGAAGCTCTTCACAATTACACCGCTGAGTTGGTGCGGTTCGGGGATTTGGAGGTGAAGGAGTCTCTCGTTCACCAACATCTGACAAAAATAATTAAAAATATCTCTAATTAGTAGGCTAGCATGTAGATAGGGTTGTTTATATTTTCCGGCTCACCATAAAAAATCTACGTAATGAATTCAAACCCATATCTCATCAAACTTTCGTATTTGAAAGCAAGACATATAAACTCAATGAATTGGGCTAAAAACTGTAATTAAGAATCATAATTGGACAGTGTTATGCATTATGAAAGTTTTAAAAACATGCCATTGGGTCACAACAATGAATACAATATTTTTTACTTATCATTACTTAAAGACTAGTAGCCTAGCTACCTCATACCAAAATTATACAAAACATGAGGACTTAGGTGAACACGATGCCCTAAATCTATGTATGCATACATTTACTCGTATAACAAATTTATCGTTACACAAATGATTTTTTTTTTGTATATTTTTGTTACTTCGATTCTTAGCTCTATTTGTAAGTAAAACAGTGATCATGAATAAATTTACTAGTTTGATCGAGAACCAATTTTACTAAATTCTAAATGTATCAAGGAAAACAATTTTCTTAAGTTTAAGTGAGAGTATAAATCACCTACCTGAACATGGAGTCCGTGATCGAGGGAGCGGGGAGATCGAGGTGAACGAGGCGAGCGAGGAGAACGAGGTAAGGCAGGTCCTCCCTCGCCGTCTGAACACCTCTCCACATCCACATCAGCATCTTCTTCTGCAATGCCACTGGATGACGCTGGAGAGCTCTGTCGTGACCCAGAACCTGATAATAGAATCATTTTATAAAATATGCAATCATAATAGCTCATAATGAATAATGGTGATGAGAAAAAGCGATGATACGTTTCGTTATATTCCTATCGCTATGTTTCTTCTACTTACTATGCCCGACGCAAATTCCTATATTTGTTGGACTGATAAAAATGTGGCAATTATAGCTTGTCGAAAAAAAATATATGGCATAGAAATTGTCGTTTGTCCCTACAATACCAATATTATAAAATTATAATTGATACATACGCTGTTCTTGGGATACCACGAAAATTACAAGGAGCACATTTTTATAAATTTGAGGAATGAAGATTCGAACAACTGTTCTGCTCGTCGTTTTTCTTTGATAAAAGTATTTTTCACAACCTCATCAGTGGCGTAGTTAGAAATTTTGGGCCCTCATGCATTTTATAGGAGAGCTGTTTGAAATATTATAATACATATATAGTTGTGACTAACTTTGCAAAAACTTTTTTTTTTTTTAGTAAATGTATACTTGAGATACTCTGCATACCGTGGACAAGTAAACCATACATCGCTTTTAGTAGAAAATGCAACATTTTATTTGCAATCGGAAATAGAGTGTAGACAGGTTGAGAGCCCTCATGCTTTGCATGCGTTCGCTATGGGGCAGCTACGCCACTGAACCTTACAGCATCATTTAGGAGTGAAGGAAAAACCTTCTTGATACATTATTTTTTTATATAGATTATCTACTTATTCTTCTAATGTCCTTATGTCAATTTGATTTAAATATGCTCCTTATCAGTGATCGTGGGACGCTTTCAATTTTTTAAAGTATGCATATAAAGATAACATAAAAACGTTATAAAATTTTCAAAAATCATTTTTATTTCTTTCGGTGTTCATCGCGAAATATTCAATTTTTCTGAGGTCAATAAGTTTAAAAACTACTGCCCTTATAAGATACTTATAAGCAGAATTAACGCAACTACCGAAAGTTTTGTGAATAATTATTACTAGTTAAAATAGGATTTTTGTATATAAAAATACGTACTGGAATTGTGGAGCTACAAATAAATAAGCCCCCCAAAATTTTATTATAGAAATAAATCACAACTAAAAAGACAATATCATAAACCAAATTTATTTTATTTTACGTTATCTTCGGAATTCTTGTAAAATAACATTCAAAGATTTTCCCATCCGACAAATTCGCAAATTAGTAATCCCACAGCGAAATCTCGTTTTATCAAACCTTAATCCCAACCTGTCTAACCCCCTTCTGTCGTCATAGGCAGCCGGTTAAGGGTTGAGGGGCGGTTACCTGCTATCCGCCAATGCTTTCACTTCAGACTTAAAGCTTAGCATCCTGTCCCGTTCCACTGCTTCAGAATTGGAGCTTAACAGCAGCCAAAGGCCTGTCTTCGAAATTAACAACGAAAGGCTTATGTTTTCACTGTGAAATATGAAATGGGACAAGAAATACTTAACCGAGAAGGAAGCTGCATTAATTAAACACCTTGTCAAGGGATTTTCGCGAAGAACGATGAGAAATTTGGAATTAAGAATAAAAATCAGTCTCCACTAATGCCGACTAAACAACTTTTCTACCCCAATACATTGACGTAAAGTATTATATTTTTCATCTTCTAATACGTCAGTATAAGAATGTGTGCACTTGCACTACACTTTTCGAATCCATATCCAAATGGCTGAGGACACCTAATTAGTGATTTTTAAAAGTAGAAAAACGTACTCATATACGAGTATATCGACACATCTGAAGTAAAGTATTGGATCTTCAAAATTGATACTCGTACTTCACAGGAGGTGGTTTAAGGTGACAAAAGATTGGTATACGACGAACTACAATAATATGCGATGACTTCAAATCGCAACTATGACACTAATTTTGAAATTCTGTTGATTGCATCATAAATAATACGTACTACAAATACGAAAAATGAAAAACAATGAACGTCATATTAAAGTTACAATACTTTACGCAAGAGGTATCTATGTATATAAATATTAATACAAGAATCCTGCCATTCAGGTTCATGGAATGTATATTTTTGAAAACTAAATAGGCAAAATTATATATTTTTTTGTAAAAAAAAAACCTTAAAGCAGTGAAATCAGTACAGAGCAGGGGTCACCAAACTTACTGTGAAAAGGGCCAATTTGAAATATTTAAAAGCATGACCTTAGAACATTAGTTTACATTGCATATGTGTAAAGAAATATAGGGGCCGGGTGAAAATCTTTGGAAGCCCGGATCTGGCCCATGGACCGTAGTTTTGTGACTGCTGTTATAGAGAACAATATCACCTAGAAACATGCATTGAGTATAAATTTGTGTGTTTCATTTAAGTGAGAAGAGTTTAGATAGATTTTACAAAACGTTTTTTTAATACACACTTCTCACTAAATGTAAAAAATCATTGTTAATTTAATATATAATAGATTGCCAGAAAAACTGAATATAAATATCAAATATATGATATTAAGGTATTTTCTTAAATACATATTACAACTATTTTGTTAAATTATTAATAAGTTCTATTTAGAGATTAAAAAAATATTTTATAAGTTCTTAACTAAAACACTTTATATCAATACTATGCAACCTACCAATTATATATATATATTTTTTTTTAATAGAATTTATTAACTTCTTCATTCTAAAACTAATAATGAGAATCGATTTTAGGAAGTTTTGACAAAAAGTACTGAGACCTCATACATTGTTTTGAGAGTTTGTGTTTCGTATTTACAATCTATAATATTATGATAAAAGCGTTGGTAGTACATATTGCTCAAACTTTACTCATCCGACTCGATAAAATAAATATTTTTATGAATACTGTTAAAACTCCCAATTGCACTCTATGCCGGTTTTATTCTGCGACCAATTTTATGCATCCGTATTGTAGCCAGGACACAAACCCGAAACGGTTAAACTAATTGACATTTTTTTACTCGTAAAAAAAAGTGTTAAAACAATTTTCACATTGTGTCAATCCATATTTTTCGTTTTGGAGCGGATATGGTTAAAAGATGAATTTTATGCAATGTACTTTGTTTCACGAATACTTGTTACACAAGACAACACTGGTCGTCTGTGTACTGGAATTAGGTGCCAATATCGTTATGGTTAACAGAACACAACACATTTTATTTTTAAATTTGAGATGTTAAAATCTGCATCCTCATAATTTTAGCTCTACTAGCTATCCTGGAGATTCATCAAGTGTTATAAGAAGATAACAATATCATTTTCAAACATAGTTCCCTCTAAAATGCGCGGTTGGGCGGCCGCACAATGAATTTAAATGTATTGTAATAAATCGTATAGAGAAATTTATATTACATTTTATTTAAAATATTTAAAAGTTAAGAAAAATTTTAATCTAAAATAAAACGCAGTTGCCTAATCGCTGTCATTTAAATTAATATGTATACATATATAAATGAAAATACTATTGATCTAATTATACCGTGTTTCCTCGAAAATAAGACCCGCTCTGCAAAAAAGCCCTACTATGATTTTTAAGTTTGGCCTTAATATAAGCTCTACCCCGAAAATAAGGCCTAGTCCAAATGCATACACTAACGTCGCAATCATGACGGAATGCGTCTGGCGCAGCTATATTTAGCTTTGAATAAATATACTGATTTTTATAATGTTTTGTTTTGGCATATTTTTATTTTTTTATGTTACATTTTATTTTTATAGTACACTTTATTATTATATGTATGTTATATACTGTACTATCAGATAAATAAAAAAAATGATTATTTAAAACATAGACCCTTCTTTCCTTTAACTGTTGGGTTTATTTTCCACAAACAGGTAAGTCCTACTCCGAAAGTAAGCTCTAGTGCGTGTTTAGGGTATGATAGTAATATAAGACCGGGTCTTATATTCATAGAAATACGGTACCTGACATTACAATATAATTATAATTCAGTTATTTATAACTGAATTATCAATACGGGAATATTTAGTTTTCTTGTGTGTTTTTTGTGATAATATCTTAATTTAAAAACAGTCACAAGACTACCGCGCTAAGTTGCCGAATCTTTTCTCATACCATATTTTGTTTTGTTAAATTATACAGCCACAACACTTATCTTACTGTTTATAATATTTTTAAATA
>JAPMAG010003372.1:0-10330 GCA_036584685.1 Rhyacophila sp. Rhy_31_5
GTTAAGAAAATCTTCATGCTATGAAGATCCCATATCGGAGCGTATATGGAAAAAAAACTAGCATGATTTTTAGTGGTAATTTTATAACCTTAATAATAAAATTAAATTTATATAGCCTATTACTTTATTTCTAAGTGAATAACAGACAACAATGTCGCTGGCTACTAGTAACTCACGAGTGACGGGTTTGGAATCACTGCGTTAGAATTTATACGTTACACACTCATTTCACTTATAAACGTACTACTTGAAATACATCAAAACGAAAAAATACGGCCATATACATAGTTTTGAATTTTAGAACCTTCATATCAATTTTTGGACTGGGAATTTTAGTTAAAGATTTTCATTATATTTTTAGGATATTAAAGTCGGAGTACAGTTTGGTATGTTAGCACAGTAGCGCAACCCGTAAAGGGGCGTTTCAATTGTCACGAAGAGACCATTAGATATTTTTAAAAATCTAAGTGAAATCAAATACGGAGCATGAAGCGCGTAAAAATTATGTATTATTATGTTTTTTACAGGAAACCCGTTCATACAAGAATTACGAGTTAAACCGGAGTGATAAGAAATTGATACTGATTGCTTATTTGTAATTTAATGGCGTAGATAAACAAATACTTTTGAAATACATACTCGTACATAGTAATAAGTATATATTCTATGTTATTGATACAAAAAAAATATATGTACATTTAAATAAATACTATTAAGTATCGTAAAATTAATATGGTACATAATATTACAACTCCAGTTTAAATTGTGAACGGTTGTGGCTATGAAAATGACATATGACGGTATTTTTTATCGCCTTGACAATTGAATTAAAAGGAAAATGATGAGTGTACATAAACAAAATGTACGTATGTAAAAATGCCCTTGTCATAGCCATTAAAATATATTTTAAAAACAATTCTCAATTCTATCGTATATTGAGAAAATATTTGCATTAAAAATGAATAGCGCAGTCCATTATTAGCCGATATACATAGTGTGAATATAAAAATACGTAATATCCCGATTTGGCAATCAGTTCATTTGTAGAGCACAGGTAAGCGAAAAATACAATTTCGAAAAATCATCACTTTACTCGACTGGGCTAACTCGACATTCCAAATTCCACGACAATTCAGTAAATTTAGCCAAGAGAAGTGTAGATAGAGCCGAGCGGCGAGAGGTTTGGCAACGCCGCCAGGTGTACGCGCCGGACTGTTTTTAAACTGACGACACATAAATTGACAGTTGATGGCTGACGCGATCCTGCATAATTACGATTTACGCATAGCCCATTTCATCGGAAAGACATCCGCTCAAAAACAATAACATACATTACTACGGCATTAGTGTTCGCAGAGAAGCGTCAACGACCCACCGCGACACTGCTAAATCTAATCCCACCAAGATAAGATAATCAAACGACCGAGCACCTCTCGCCTCGAATTTACCAAAACAGTCTGACGAAACATTCCTCAATGAAATTTCACTTCCACGGGGCGACATCCTAACATTGCAAGACTAGCGGTTTTAGTTCCGACCAGGTGAAGTAAGCCAACAGAAATGACCTCTATAAGCTATAGGCATAATATGGCCATACTTGACAAATGCTTTGACATATCCGAAACACAAGTACGTTGCTATGCACTAATAACAATTTTAACTGGGCAAAATATACTATTTCGCACGCGAACTGTGCAAAGCTCTCTTCTGTTGAATATTCTGATATAAATCTGAACGTTTCGTCAAACTAGGGCACCGTTCTCAAAAGGTGAGATTTGCGTACAGAGTGAAATGATATTAGGGACTTGGCCTTCCCGCATGACACCAGGCGACAGCTAACGGATCACGAATAATACCAACTCGCATTTGACTTGGTTTAGAATGATATATGCGAAAAATAAATACGTACACGGATGAACAGTGCCATATTTCGAAATACGTACGTAAGTCAGTTATTCTTTGATGTAAAAGTGACTTACCAAGGCGAAGAAGTTTGTGTGGCAGTCCTCCAAACTAGCACCGTTAGTTGGATGGTTTTGATGCGTCATGGTAGTCCTAAACACTTCATTTTCATTTCACAACACTTAACACGGTTATTAATAAAAGTAAACCACTTAAAATTTTGAAATTATCGCGAACATTCAGAGGAGTTTTCACCTTTCAATGGCGACTGGAAAATGGCGGATAGGAAACAACAAGCCAAGCCGATAGTGCTGCCAGTAGGCGGTAGAAAGCTGAATCTATACTGAAGTAACACCTGACTCCGACGTAGGCGCACTACTGCTATCGCGATTACCCCATAGTAAAGAATGAGCAAAATGACCAATGTTACCAATTTACTATTGCTATTGCAATGAAGTTTGCGCGTATGGCAACCATATTGCCCTTGTAAGATCATAGACAATCGGTCTAATCAATCATGGCGAATGTTTTGAATCGGTTCGGTTCTGTCAGTCTTTTTCTTTCCAGAAATGTAATTACATAAATTATTTTATGTGTATCATTTACTCTGTAACGACCTAAAATTAATTCTTATAACATTCTCTCCTTTTTTAGCCAACCATACGATTCTACTCAAATAAGGTTAAGAGGAGTCGGGAGAAGCATGTCAGCCCGCATAAAACTTTTGGCCCTACAAATCAATCTTTAGCATCAAAAGGGTATGTCGAACGTTGCTCTTCTCTCAATATAGTCACTACCTTTATCATTCAACTGGTAATAATACAAAATTTCATTTAAGTCCGGGTATATGTGCAAATGTGGATACCTATACAATAGTTAGTAAGCCATGATTACTGTATTCTTTTTTCTAACTTTCAGATTTTTGAGACCTCTTAAGCCATATGATCCTCCAGAAAATGTGACTGATATGTTATCAAACATTTGCACAAAGTTGGGAGTAAGTGCAGATCCTGAAACAGAAATAACTGGGGATGCCGCTTTGAGGTTTACCTTATTGAATGATTGCTTTAATGAATTTAAGCATGGTATACCTAATCCGGTATTAAATACTATTGAAACAATCGGTAAGTGTCATTCTCTATTCATTCCTAGGCTTATCGGTATGCACAATACATACCAATGCAGTGATATAAAACGATTGTGAATTCCCCACGTAACCAGCTAAATGTAGTATAATTTAAATCATGAATACCGAATTAACTACGTATTTTTGATTTACTCGTATTTGCCAGTCACTTGAATTCCAATAATCTAATCGACTTTTACTTATTCCACAGTTCAATTCATAACATTCTGTTAAAATATTAACACAGTTCTTATACATATTTGTGGAAATATATTATAATGACTTTGTTACGGCTTTTCAACAACGATTGACAGTAGAGAAAATGAATTATATTCAAAATACTATTTGTAAATATTCGGTCCATTTCGAAATGTTGGGTATTCATGGAATGTTTCCTTGCCCCCGCCCCAGTCCATCATTAATTGCAAATAAAATATTTCTTCATAAACTGTGTACATATTTTAACTTTACTGTATAGTATTTTAGCAAAATATTTTATATTTAGTGTCCCGTGTTAAATCTGTCGATAGAAAATATTTTTACGACATGTTGTCCTAGATAATGTTTTGTTGCCAAAATGACTAAAAATATTTTATTTTAATGACATATTTATAATTGAACTATCGACACAAATTATGTTAAAATACTGCTCATAAATTGCCACGGTCAAAAGCTCACTGTAATGTAATTTAATGGAAAAACTAGCATGTTTTATTTTATTCTTCAGCTCTTCACAATTTGGTTTCGATCATATGTTGTACTGGTTAGCTGACTTTTAGCTTTATACTATAATTAAGTATTCCCTTCATCTTAAGATCATTCATTTGAAAGGTGTTTGTGATTTTTGGCTCCTAATAAAATTGTTTCTATTGTATTTGTAGGTGATCTGCTAGAATTCTATAACACACCGGTTAATCTAAGTGTACCCCTTGATAGAATGAAGTCTGCTGAGCTTCCTGAGAATCTTCACATTCAATATGAGTATCATCGGTTCCATCCAGGTGAACATTTTCTTATATAAACTAATATATTTTGCAACAATTCATTATAAAAATATCAGTATTTCTGACTATATTTTTACTTAGTGTAAGCAATTATTTCAGACCCATTGAATTTCAAATATTGAAGTATACAGTGATACACTGGAACTATTTCTTCGAAAACAGTGTTTACTCCTCCATTTAGTTGTAATAATCAATTAGATTAGGGGTCTCAAAACGATGGTTTGCAAGCATCACCAATTTGCACGTGATTCAAAATAACAGTGTGTTCATATGATGTGCTAGCTAGGTCTTGGTTCTTGGGACTTCGTGGAGGATTCAGTGTGACCCTTAGGCTAAAAACTCTGGAGATCCCTGAATTAGATGAAGGACCTAATCGCTCATTTGACTTCAGAATCATTGAATATATACAGCCGAACTTGGTTATAAAAAGCATAGATATATTAGAAAGTTGACAATAGTGACGGCGGTTACTTGTCTTCTGACATATAATTACGAGTATGTATCAAATTATGTCACAAACTTGTACTTTTGGAGATGCTGTACGCTGCACTTAAAATAGTGTCTACATCCGGTCTATCTCTTATTTCACGAATTTCAATAATTTTGCAACAATCATTGATTGTATGTAGATTGTTTGACTCGTTTCAAAGGAACGGTTAAATACAAACGCTTCTGTTGAAAACATGTCTGCTAACAAGCAAAAGTGGAAAAGTCAATATTATTTTGATTCCCTCTTGCTTGTCATAATCAAGTTTGACTGTGTATTGTTAAGATTTCTTTTTTTTTGTCATTTTTTTAAAAACACTAGCGGAGTTTCACCATACTCCAATTAATTAGCTCAGTAGTAAAGATTGTAACGATAATATCTAGCCTGTTTCCATTAGAGAATGAATGAAACATATATTCAGAAGGTGCTGTTACTCAACCGTAGGTATGTGTAGCAGGAGAAAACTACCGAAACACGATAAAAAAATTAATTCACAAAAATTACTTATTTTTTCTTTTAATTTCAAGCACATACCTTTGACAGTGCATATTTTATTAGGAAAAAACAGAACTACCCATCTTGCCATTACGTACTTACTAGTCGTGTTCGTTGGTAGAACTGTCTTTCTATTTAAAGTGTGTGCGTACACTCAGTTTTTTCAGTTTTTAATTTCTTCTTTTATCTCTTCTTAAAGTCAACCCACAGCTGTTGAATATGATCATAATAAAGTCAATCTAATTATTTGATTGTAAAAAAAACAGTTAATGCAGAATTGATTGAATTGTTTTGTGCTTTAGGATTATGCAACTCAATTTAACTAGTAATAGAACTGTTTTTTTTTCAATTTCAGAAACGGACACAATGTTTGGGGGATTATCTGCCTTTCCAAAGTCATCGACTTTAGTTACAGGATTAAAATACAAGAAGAAGTATCCTGGTCACACAGCCAAGAGGTCGTGGCCTTGAATAACTAAAGAATATATTTTTCATAATGTAGTTGTAAAATGATAAGAAAAAACTTTTATCAGTATGTTTTATTCATTTGTTGTATACATAGTTCACAATAAATTAAATTAAAAATATAATTTTTATTTTGGCTTGGAGGAACATTTATTATTATTGTATATTAGAATACACCTTACAATCGTGCAATTCTATGTGATTCTAACAAAAAGAAATATTACATAAATCACATTACAGGTAAACTTTTTAAGGAATGTTTCAATAAAAACTTTAAATCAATCATATTAATTTAAACTAAATCACCCAATCTGTTTTCTGTTTCATGAAATAAAAAGAAAAAGTCTCACAGAAAACTCTCGAGTCAGTAGAAAGAAAAAAGATTTAGCATCAAAATAAAAAGATTATTGAAGGGTGTTCAGAGGCTGTAGCAATTTTCGTCAATGATTAAAATGTTTTTATGTCTTTTTTTGTGTATGTTGTCTCAGGTGGCTATTAAATATTACTGTTTTCAATAGTTTATTCTATAGTAAGCTGGCTTGTCTTCAAATATTCATTATTACATCGGTAAACAATAGATACAATTCAACACAAATTACAATTTAAATTTATCCAATCTAAATGGTGCCGGGCTTCAACATTTCATTTAAATATTATTGAAATGTTTTAGAGAGAATTTTCAACACACCTCAGACCAGTGATAGGCAACCTACGAATCGCATGCAGCCCGTGATCACTTAGCTAAATTTAAACAAGTTTATTTTTATAATTAAATACCTTTTGAAATCATGAATATTTTTGATTTGGTGGAGAACACTTTACTTTTCTTCCAATAGTAAAAGTGACCCCCGGCACAGTACCTCTTTTAATATGTTAATTTAGATATCTATCGAGAATTAATCTGAAAAACTCATGACACTTAGATGAAGTGCAAATTAAAAACTTTCTATTTCTAACTGCACCATAGCAATATATGTATGTATACTAAAAAAAAAGTGAATACGCAGTCAAAAGTAGTACCAGGGGGGGCAAAATCAATAATTAATCATTAAGGTTTTTCAATTTTAGCCTCTAAAAGAAGTGAATGATAAGTTGACCTTTCTATTGATAACGGTTCTCCAAAAAATATTTAAGTAACATTAAAGGCTAAATTATGGTGCGAAATGCGTTAAATTGTCAATTTTAGATTTTTAATTTTATTGCTTAGAGTATATAAATCGTTAAAAATGTAAAAAAAATGTTAATAAACAAATTCCTAATTTAATTTCAACAATATTATGAATTTATACTTATACAAACCTAATAATATATTATTCTCATGTCATATAATTCATAAACATTTTAGAAGCTTGTAGAGTTTAAATAAATATTAAAAAAAAAAAAAATAGAGAACACTGTAAAATCACAAACTTTCATAGAAATGGTTGACGTTGTGTTACATTTTATTACACTTATTAACTATCACACAGACATAAAGGTGAAGTTGGCTTGCTTAGTATATTTTCAAGCGTCCAGGACAAAAGATTGTGCCCAAATGCGGGGTCATTATCATGCAGAATGCACTGCTTTGTTTCTAATTATTATACATTGTGATATCTCTCTTGCGTATCTTTCAGACATTTAATAATCTACCTATTTTTATCAAGGTGCTCCCAGTTTCATCTTTTTTTATTTATATATCTATATGATATGCAGACTCAATATAAAGTATCATAAATAATACATATTGTTTATTCTTTGGAAGCTTAAATCTAATGTTTCTCTCGAAAGGCAATAAATTGGCTTAAAAACATTTTATATTTTGTGGCAAAGGTCTTCATGAAAAAGCTACATATTTCTACTACAGAAATGAGAGTAAATTGAACTCACAATGATGAATTTAATGAAAGGGAGAAAATTTATATGTCTTAGATTAAAACATTATAAAGGCTTTTTAATTTTCATGGTTTTAAGACATTAGACATACACACGCGCAAACTAAATATTACGGGTTAATATAATATATTTTGACAGATGAAATTTATATGTATATTTTCGATTTATATGTTTTTGTTGAATAATTTCTGATATATGCAAAAACTACAATATTACTAAATCATTTTTATACGGTGTGACATATCATATATATCAATCCCTTAACTCAATATAAAAATACATTTCATAATTTGAAATAGTGATTTTCTGTTACATTAATTATTTTATAAACACATTGAAGGTGTAATTTCGAATTAGCATTATAAAATTCCAAATATGCAGCAGTATTTGTGAATGTTAAATTCAAACAAAAAAATCACAAACTACTTGTAAACAATATGTAATTATTTGAGAACATTAAAAAAACACAAAATGGTTATATTTTATGAAAAGAAATCCCCCAATGATAATTATCGCAAAAATAAGTAGAAATACTGAGAGTCATATGATTATACCATAACATTATTTTGAAGGAGTTTAGCGCAAAAATATTTTTCAAAATTGACACTCGATATTGGAACTCGGCAAAAAAAAAATTATGAAAATCTGAATAAAATTATTTTTGTTACATGCATACAAACAATACACCTTCAGCGATCAAACCGAGTCTTCATTCTGTTGTTGATTGATCAATTTGATAATTGATCATCAAAAATACATTAGGTAGGTGTTTACATATCTGTTCCTACATATAGTTTAAACACATTCATTCAATACTCTCTTCAATTACAAAACTGATTACTCAAAAAATTAGTAACATCAATATTTTTACAAACATCCTGCATCACATTATTTTTTACTGGATCATCCAGGTATTTATGTGTATTCCAGATAAACATATAGAACAGGGTCATTTAAAAAAATGCACTAACATATCGACTCATTTCCGACAGAAGATCATAAGCGGTAATTGGATCCGTTCAAAATAGATATCTGCATGGTATTAAGTTTTCATCAATCCGTATCTTAAATTACAAAATAATATACACATGTTTTTAATTTTAAATTTATTAAAATAACCTTAGAATCTTACATACTCGTAAAAATCTCCTCCAGTAAAATGAAATTTTTACGCTTACAGACTTCTGCCGAGAATGGGTCGATATGGTATACAAAATCAGATGGCTTAGAGCCAGTTTTGGATTAAATTGAAATCAAGTTCTTTTATATAGTTATTACTTAAAGCCTTTCATTATATCTTAATAATATTTCATTGAATACTAAATTGTGCATAATAATTTTTAAATTACGATTTTCGTTGGACAAAATTGCGTATCAAAAGTTTTTTTGTGAAAGTCGAAAATAGTTCAAAAAGTCATATATGTATAAATACAAAATAAGATAATACTAAATTACACGAATTGATGTATCGTGTGGTAGATTGAATACTTCCAATTACTTAGAGAGTTTGAATACAACTGGGACTCCTTTCTTCTGCGGTTTACTATCACCCTGTGAATAAAACAAAACATTAATTAGAAAAGTTATCCATCAATATTAATGTCATCAATTTTCAAATTAGGACTTTTATTAATTCATTTACTTGACATGGACGCCACGTATCAATGAGTAACTCATAAAAATAGACAATAAATATAGATATCTTCGTTGCTGGAAATGTCAAAAGCGTAGTTAGAAGTGTTTCACTACACTTGTTAAGACATTGCATTACAAGATTCGCCTTATGCGGTATGGCTTTAGGGAGTACATAAAAAGAAATATGTGATCGACCTCGGTAAGTTGGTGCACAGCACATCCATCCACCTGGTAATCCGAGGGTCACAACTTCAAATGCCATGGTTCGTTTATTTTAATAAATACCTGGCCTTATTTATAGTCAGGCTAACACGGGAATCGAAATGAAATGTATTAAAAAATACATAGAAGTGGATGCTTACACAAAACTTCACATATGTTTGTGCTAGTAAAATTAGGTATATTGTACATATTGAAAACAACAAAGTTTGTTGGAATGATAAAAAAAATAATAACCGCTCTCCTATCTCCGAGCAGCATCCGAGCTTTGTCTTCTTCGGGAGGCGAAGCACTTCCACTGCTTCCACCCTTATTCCTGTGCAGTTGTAACTTCTGTCTGATGGCTTGAGACAGAATGACTTTGCGACTGTCGTTCTTCATGGCCAGCAGGAAGTCTAGCCATGTCCACGTTACATTATGATACTCGATAGTTGGGATCACCAGAGATATGTCTCTCAAATCCTCCAGGTTCTTCTCTTTGTTGCCTTTGTAACTGACACGCACTGGCACTTCAGGTATCTTGATATAAATGAATAGTTTGTTTTTCTCAGCACGTTCCTGAAATTGATCGAAAAGCTCTTAAATTTATCATAATTTTAAAAATTCATCATTTTATGTTTGTTGTGCTCAATTTCAGTATCTTATTTACTAGACATGTCAACATAAAGTATTGTACCTTCATTTTCTCCACATCATCCTTCTGTTCAATTTTGACGTAGAAATTGGTATCTTTACCAGACTTCTTGCTTTTGAGCTTCTTAGTAGATCCTTTCTCCTGTTTGAGACTACCCGTAGTGCTGACTCCATCTTCTTCATCAATGTTGCCCTCGATAGCGTCAATGGTATCAGGATCCCGCTCAGGGAAGCAGAATTTTAGCATTGTGTTGAAGAATTTTTTTGTTAGACCTATGACAATATATTCAGTTTCAATATAAACAAATCATCATTTTATATACATAGATGAAATTAAAAATGTAAATACACTGCAATGCTCAACAATACATTAATGTTCTGTCACTTTGATGTTATATAATTTAGAGCATATTTTAAACTTTTGAGACCATCCATGACTTGCAGTGAATGTATTAAATGAATCATCCTCACCAAATTTTTGCTTTAGAT
>JAPMAG010003375.1:0-10330 GCA_036584685.1 Rhyacophila sp. Rhy_31_5
AAATACATTGAATTTGACCGCGGCACACCTGTATCCGACTCACGGCACACTGGTTACGAAGCACTGGTCTAGGGTTCAAATCCCATAGCTGGCTCAAATCGCACAGGATTTTTATGTACATTCGCAACCAGGACATGGACCGAATTGGTTGGGCTGACAATATTACTCGTAAAATAAATATTGAAACAATCTTTACATTGTGGAGAGTCATATGCTTTGTTTTGGAGCGGATATGGTTAAAGAATTTATTATTTCAATTAAAATCAGAAGTCCACTCTCTAAATTTTATGCAAACGCCCAGTACGATGTCACATTTTTTAAATTTCCCTGCTGTTTTTCAGGCAATGGTTCCTGCGGTTCAGTGTCTCCGGGCCTTGGTGATGATTTAGAAAATATGGCAGGCGGTGATGACTCCGTGGAAGGTGACGAAGATGGCAGTGTGGGAGGAGGCAAAGGAGCGAAGCGAGGAGTCTTGCCTCGGAGTGCAACGCAGGCCATGCGAGCATGGCTCTTCCAGCACCTCGTGCACCCGTACCCTACTGAAGAGGAAAAACGCTGTCTGGCTGCGCAAACCCGACTCACTCTACTGCAGGTCAACAATTGGTTCATCAATGCTCGACGGAGAATCTTGCAGCCGATGCTCGATGGAAAGGATAACGGTGAGAAACGTTACTAACTGTCTAAGTTGTATAACAAAACATAACTGAGTAAACTAGTAGACAAATAAAATATAGGACACGATATGTCAACAACAAGTTTACATGAGCCAATTTAAATAATATTTTATACTTTCACCTCTGAAGTTGACAATTTGAATAGTCATTACATGAAATTCGATCTTTTGTTAGATATTGTCAAAATAATCATAAATCAATCTGAATATTGGAATCATTTTTAGGATATTGAAATAAATTTATTTTCATCACTATTTTTTCGCCTTTGTGTCGCCCTTGTGGGTGAGTCATGGGTCCGAGGCCCGTGCTGGTCGCAAATTTTACAAAGGTTTATTCATGTGTATTATAGTCAGGACACGAACCCAAAACGGTTGAGTTAATAACTAACAACTGTTACTCGTAAAAAATAGTGTTAAGAAAGTCTTCATGCTTATAAAGATTCCATATTTTAAAATTTTAAAAAAAAACTATTTTTTTCCAATATTTTCAGCTGGCGGACAGACTAAGAGAAAACAAAGTGGTGGCCAGGCAAGCAAACGATTTTGGCCAGATTCATTATCCGCGCTGCAACCACAGTTGTCAACGGGTAATTATATTCAATATGAAACTAATATAGCCTGTTAATATATTGAAAATTTATAGGCGTATGTATATGAATAAAATTGACTTGCCGTCATTTTATTTGTTCTCTAAAAAGGACGCTAAAATTATTGTCTTAATTGGGAATTAGGAATTAATTTAACTGGGTTAATTTAATTAACTTCAGTCTTAAGCCCATGTGCCTATTCATATTGCTATGTTTAGGCCTATTTTAATACAAAAATACAAAAGAAGTATTGCTTGAACCACAACAAATAGTAATTAAACAGTTATTTATAAACACTCATTGATTTATTGTAATTTATTAATTTGACGCAGGCTTACTCTCATCTTCTGAAGACGAAGGCGAAGAAGATATCGAGGATTCAGACTCGGAGCAGGAACTAGTGATAGATCAACAGACAGAATCCTCCATCAACAGAAACAGCATCATCAGCTCTGAACCGGACGTTGTTCAATTTCACGCCGCCGAACACAACTGAACATTATGACAGCTTAACAAATTCACTCAACAAAATGAACTGGGAAGCTAACCATTGAAATGTCAATAAAATAGCACATCCGAAACTCATTTTTCTAGCATAACTTTCATTAAAAAGAAACATGCGTAATTATCAAATTACTGACGAGTATTTTCCGGTGAATGTACGAATTTACTACAAATCAAATAAATGATTTGAACTGTCCAGTCTAAAATTTTGAAAGGTTTAAACGTTTACGTAATTCCATTTCGTATTTATATTACTTCGATTGAAACATAAGTTATATTTTAGTAAAGATCAGCACTGGAAGTCGATTCGTTATTTGAGTTTCGGACGCTTTTTATTCGATGTCTAATTATTCCAAACTATGGAATTGTATACTATACTAATATAATACTCTTAACGATGTGAAAAATCAGGAATTGAACCTCAGTATACAGTAATTTTATTAAAAGACAACGTATATGTATATTTGTTCCGCAGTGTCTTTATTGCGGAATCTGACTTACCAACGATGAAAGTCTATTATAAACATGTCTAATGTTGATAATCGATGACGAGCGCCAAAAAAAAACTTAAACACGATTGATAAGTATACGCGAGGTATACGATTTGTTAATGACATATATTATACAGTACATGTATTAGTTATCTATTATTATATAGTATATATTATACGATAATTCTAAGTTTTTGAGTTTTACCAATAAGTCATGGGGCGCTCTTCGTAGAGCGTCATCGAAAGCTGGTCTGACTAGGTGAGTCGTGAAAGTTTTAAATGATATTTCATGAGGTTGACTGCTTATGATTATAAGAAAATATTAATTCTTTAGCTCTTTTTTTTAATATCATGACGAGACAGTTTCACTATCGGCTACAATAATTAATCTGATCAACAAAAAAACAATAAGATATTGTATATTGTAATTAATTATTTCTGACACTTCTTCATATTTAAATTATTGCTAAATTTTTCAATATAATAATTTCTAGTCAATATTATCATCTGCCTTTAACTTTTCATCGGATCATCAGAATCGCTTTAATCAATTTACCCGTTGGGTACTTAATTTACGAAATATCAATATCTATACTCGATATGAAAAATAGTAACATCATTAGTATTTTACTTTAAATATGCATAATTTTATATTGTCTTCCATTAAAAGACTATTTTTAATTTTTCTGTCTCGTCCGAATGAAAATATTTGATTCGTATTTTTTTATTAAAAAAAAAACTCTCCAGCCATATTTTATAAACTGTGTATACTAACTGTTAATATTAGAAATTGGAAATATTCAAAAATGTCCTCCAAATCAGATAACATGAAAAATATACCGGGCACATATTATTGCCCGGCTGCGTTATAATATAGTCATAATATTTTTCCTCCATGTCTCCTGTCACACATAGTATTTAACTATTATACATAATAAATATAAAAAATAGATATGTTGAAATTTTAATTTGTGGCACGATGCGAATATTTAAGGAAAACTTGGCGACACATATTGTGAAATATGTCAATCTGAATAACATTATTACACTCGATATCGTAACATTGTGTTATAGATTTCTTCTATAAAAATAAACAATATCGCGTTTCTATAAAAGGAATATCTAAATTATTCGAACATACAGTCTAGTATATTACATTTTTTTTGTTGTTGCTTTAAGTGAACATTTAATTGAATATTCGCATCTTTGTCATATTTGAATTTTGAAAAAAAAAACAAGAAACATGTATACGTAAATGATACCTCAATATTTTAATTGATACATATATATACCATTAAAAATAATATGAAACACGATAATAATTTCATTCAGTGTTATTCGAAGCACAGATATAATTAGTACAGTAATTTTAGAATTCAATTTTACGTAGAATTTTATTTCCGACTCGATTTTATCTAATTAATATGGTGTAAAGATTTTCTCTCCTAATTCCTACTTAATACTAACAAAAGATGCCTAAGTTATCTTAAAAAGCACATAGGAAAAGTATATTTTCTGTCAATGTCTCAAAAATATACAGAAACACTGCACTGATTCATTCTCACGTTCACCATGTATTACAATCTTCCTGAATTTATTTGCAGTGACAATTGAATTGCTAAATGGCCCATTTTTTATTGCATATAATGAAACACATTGAAGTACTTTGGAATCTTTCCCAATGCTGACGGGAGTATATCAAATATCCATATTGTATTCTCATTTCTATGACTGTTTCATCGGTTAAATATTGCTTGTAACTTTAACATTATAATATTTAAAAAAATCAAATTTTTGCTTTCCGTTTTTTATAATTTTAAGATACATTCTGGCCAACGGGTTTGAAAATTCACTATGAAAGATTCGGTTTGATTTTTTTAAACCGGAACATTAGCCGTTGCCAAATGAAATTCGTATATAACTTAACTCTAAAAAATCGCATTTGGTTCATAATATTTTTTCCATACTTTGAATTTAAATTGTATTTTAAATTTGTAATATTATTGCATTGGTGATTTTCCAAGCCGTGTCGATTCCCAATACAATTATTTGTATACGGTAGCTAATAGTATACTATACACACATTCATATAATAATGTTTCACATGTATACGTTTCCACAATTTACATTTTGTGATTTTACACACGTATTATAATCATTGTATACCAGGTTTTGTAGATTATTTCACGTTGATCTTCTAGCATAGATATCAATTTTAAATAAATCCTTCCGTTGTATTTAATAGCTGAATGTTTAAACCATAATACTAAAGACATTCTTCATGTTACAAAAAAATGTTCTAATCAACTTTGTGTATATTAATATCAACTTGCCAAACTCTCTAATAATGGAAACAATGCAATGAAATAATTTCCATTCGTAGCACAGAATCCCTAGTAAGTGAATTTAATTTTTATCTTCCGATAATATATATTTTTTACTTTGTTCTAATTAACTATTGACAAGAAGGCACTTACTGCATACCCCAAAAGGCAGATAAATTCATTAATATTTGACTCTCGTTCAAAATACTAAATAAATATCAAATTGATGAACTGTATTGTGACGGCTACTATAAAATTAAATCGTATTTCTTTTGAAGGATATGTTGCGCAGAAGTGTGCCATTACCACATTGATAATTCAATTATATTAATAAATGTATTCCTAGTCACGGTGGATGTAAAAGGTTCCATTTTCACATTTCTTCTGCAATACTGTTATTATACAAACTACAGGTATTCCGTCAGTTATCGAGAGTTCAAAATTTATGAAATGGTCGGGTTGAGTAAAATACGGTAACGTAAGCGGATGTATTTATCTTTAAAATTAAAAATATATCTTATAATATTATTATCTTATGTGTAAGAAACGAAAATACGTAAAGAATGAGACAGAATAATAATCAGTAATTTTTTATGTAAAATAGTTTTTCGAATAATATTTTTTCTAGCTTCTAAGATTACGACGTAGGCTTCGATAACTGTGGATAAAATCAATTCTGAGTATACTCTCCTAATTAATTATAAAAATAGTCAGTAGTCTATTGTAATATTTTTTTATTTCATTTCATATTGTTAGGTTAGGTTAGGTGTCGGTCGCATCATATTCTGGCAGTCATCCCGGTGCCCATCAGGGATCGGCCGTTTTGCGAGAAGGTACCATATATTTTGTGGGCTATGTAAGTTTAGAGACTAAAAAATCCGGTAACGGTGCTTTTACGTGCGACTTTCTGGAGCATTTCTCACGCAACCTGACTTTGTGAGAGAGGAAATTGTCGATGCGTCTCTTCATTTTAGATGATATCCGATGAAAAACATTAGTCTTGTCCCCTTTGGCATTACAAAGTAGTGATACATCAATTTAAGGATAAAATGAGTCAGAAACAATATAATTTGATTGACCCTTGAAATATACTAAACCATTTTTCCATTAGTATCTTATGATATATTTACCCCAAAAATATGTTTGTATAATATGTAGCTTACACTGTTTTACTCGGTACCTAATTCAAATAGAACTCAACAGAAATCGTGACATATTTCAAATTACTTACTTACAACGGCAGGTTGGAGAATTGCATGTGTCCAGAATTTCTATAAAGCGCAAGTCAAAAGCAGACTAAGCGAGTCTGTTGCCAATGTGTCATAATATTAAATAATAGTTATGCTTAGGAGTGACTATACAAGTTGCATGAGTTGTAACGATAGTGTGAAGATGTAATTATATTTTTAGGTATTTTCTAGAAGCGTAAGTTATCCACAGTCTTCTCAGTGTAAAGTAAAGTATAAATGCCGCTATTTTAGTAATCAATATGGTTTCTTATTATTATTGTAATTTTTTTTTATCGTTTAGTACATATTCAATTTACTGTAAATTCGATTTGAGCGACAAACCCTAGAATACGTACGCCAGGTGACGATAAATCTATACCAATTATTGATATTGCTGTAAAATCATTTAACAAGGCATAACGATCGCATGCAATATTACTATGAAAATGTATACGTTTTAAAGTTTTAATACTACTCATAAATTGTAATAACATAACACTGTATTCTGTATCCAATTCAAATGAATTCTGTAGATGTCATTTAATTAATGTTCAATATTATTTCTCATATTGTTTTTGTAATCTATTGTAATAAGCTTGGTTCTGTGTCTTTTTTGGTCGTTTGTCTGGCGACCGGTGGCTTTTTTTTTAATTGACTTTATTTTGATACAGCAAAATGTAGACAGGGATTTATGGCATGCATACTGAATTACTTTAAAAATATCAAATTACATTATATGTTTGCTAAATCATAAAATATTTTACCTTTCATTGTAGAAAGCTGCTATTATGGTTGACGAATCTCTCAAATATAGTTAGTCTGCCTGTCCGATACCATGCATGGAATTAATGAAGGTGTCTCAATAATCTCTCATTTCCACCCAAACTGATACGAAAAATATTCAGTTATTAAATTGAATACGTAATCATTTGACCCGTTGATTGATTCAGTATGCGAAGCGAATCCTTGTATATTGTGTTGTTTTTTATTTAATTGAATTTGGTATAAACTTCTGCATCTGTGATAGGCAACTCGTATGGTGTGGTTAGATGTAAAGCTAGGTCTTGTATGTATGTACGTTGACGCATTATATTAGTTTTTTTATCATAAGGTGTAAGTGAAAGAGGAGCATGCTTACTTGTAATATGACTCTCCTACTCTGTTTATCTAAATAATTTTGACTGGAATTGACATTCTGTTGCAAATTTATGATAATTGTTGACTGTTGAACTCTACAAGCCTGTCTATTGACTGTAGATGAACAAAAATAAATATAATTTCCGATATGCAGTAAAAACTTAAATATCATTGTTCATAATATACATTCTGCCTTTGTAAAAAAAAAAAAAAACATTAATTATTACGAATGAATGTGTAATACTAATACAACCATGACCGAAGAGTAGGTTTTAAATATTAGACAATTTCCAGAATAAATGTACTTTTTGTCCACTGTTGAATATATATTATCAATCTCATAGGTCTGAACCCAATTAACTTTGCATTTTTCTGAATACATGAAAATCAAACATATATTTGATTGTAAAATGTCATTTTTACAAAATGACATTTCTCTAGTCATGATCAATTTCTACTACGATCATTTAGGAGAGTCAAAACTTTGAAACGCTTTTTCTAGGGCCTATGTGTTTTTAGTCATTTGAGAGAGGTGGCCATTTTAAATTAATAAATAAATTGATGTTTGAGTTGAAATTATTCAGCTTTTATGCATTGATACATTTAATTTTTGATACGAAAAATGTATTATTACGATAGGTGCTAAGGATAATTGTTTAAAATTCATTAACGTCTTAAGAATAGCTTGTAAAACTTTGTTACATACTTTTTTGATTTGAATCAAGTTAATTTTTATTACTGATGTATTTCCAATGTTATTTCTATCAATACCTTCCCTTATTATCGTCTGAAATCACTAGCCAGACACCTGAACCCGTGCCAGTCCTGTGTCACCGAATAACTGTATATTATACCTGAGACAAAAATGAGCACGTCTGTTTCGCTCACAAACAAGTCAAACTTCAGCATCCGAAAATATAGAATCTTATTTCATGTTGAGGTTTTCACACACAATACAAAATTATACAAAAAGATTGAGGAATGAGTATATGTATTTTTAACGTTGGAAAAATACCGGTATAGCTACTAAAATCTGAATGCTCTCTTCATTTAAGTAACCTAAAAATTGCACAGAATTTAATATGATGTCTTATATAAATATAAAATTGCATAAATGTTTACTTCCATATTTAAATACCTATCGAAATTGTGTGCATAAATCTGTAATAACAAATTTATGTCACCGTGTTACCAGAATGCACGAAAACCAATGCTCTGATTTCCCAAAATGTTATTAGCAATATAATAATTGTGTTTTCGACTGACTACAGCATTATAAGTCATTGAATTCCGTAATATGTGATTGTATTTGTCACTGAAGTGTATATTTTTTGATTATCTTTGAAACTGTATGTCTTACGTTCATCTGAATATATTTCATTTAAATTTGCAGTCGTGTTTAAATGTGTTGGGTATTATTGCGATGATCTGTCATTTTGTCACTTAGTGACTTTCTTGCTGTAACTATTCTATTGTCAGAAAATACTATTTGCAAATTTTAAACGATAGCTTCCAAGTTAACTGCATGAATGCAAAACTATATTTAGGAGTCCTAGTGAAAATACGCTTTTTATATTGAAAACTTATCCATTTTGTCTCGTATTCTTTGTGTATCTATGATTGTATTTATTACGAATATTGTAAAATTGAAATGTATACGAATAAAACTTTGAGAATAATGTGCAATTTTCAAGGCTAACATTGAATGTCCTTTCTATGTGGTTAATATTATAGAAATAATTCAGTGTTTCTCAGAAAAATTACTTCCTGCACGGATCAAATAATATATCTTTCGTCATCGTAAATATTTATTGACACTTTTTAATTCCAGCATATATTAAAAACAATGCATCTTTCGATAACCTCGAATCTTCTTACTGTATTAAACTACACTATCACATTATTATATTGCATGTCATTTCGTCAGATCAATTCGAGAGGAAAAATTTATTCCTGGCAACACTGAATTATTTCTTGTCCACACCATCATAAAACTTAATGTATACCATTATTGTAAATAGTAATTTTAATTGTGATTATGTATGGACGATGATTTCTGCTAATGCAGATTTTTTATGAAGCAATAATTACTTGAGATATTTTAGGCAGCCATATTTGTACCTCAATCATTCACATGTTTTCGGTACTATTTAATTTCTTGATTCAAAATATCAAATGTAGTCTTATTATTGAAACAATGTTACAGTTTACTTAAATTTCACATAAAAATGATTGTTCAAAAAGTTAAAAAAGCAATAGAATCACAATTTAGAAGCGCATCATATTTTTTTATCCATAGTGGTGAAACCCTACTCTACCAAGCCAGATTTTTTTGTTATATAATAGGTTTTATGATTTACACGCATTTGATTTTATATATCCTGCTGAATGGTCATGTGGCTACTTTCAGAAAACCATCACACGATTGCAAAAATGCTCGTCGCTTTGTCCACAGAACATGTGATTTTTCTTCAATACCTATTACCTGGGACATGTGAATGATGGATTTGTTTTTAAGTATAAACTGTTATTATATAAGTGAAACAAAACAGTATACTACATATTGATAAAATGCTGTCCAAAAAGTATTTGCAGATTATTAATGTATTTACCTATACAATGTTTACGAAACAGAAAAATAAATTCTTATTTCCATTGTCTGAAAGAGGTTTTTTTATTTTATCCATAAATTACGTACTAAATTTTTATCCCTCAATGAATACAAAATCACGAGGCAAACAAAAACATCTGAATTATATCTCACATAAAAAATTGTGACTTTAATATAATGACAACACAATGAATAAAAATATTTGTTACACACTTAAAAGTTAACTTTATTTAAGAAAATGAAAATACATATATATACTTTAAAATACATTTTAATGAATACTGGATGTTTATGTGCCGGCTTTCTGTTTTTCAAGTTGAGCCCTGAAATAAAAACAAAAATTGTTAGGAAATATTAATTTTACAGTTTTTTTTTATATTTACAGGTATAAGAAACATTTCCCCGTAGAAAAAGTGTATAATAGATTAATCAATAACCTCACCATGATTTTGTTTAAATTTGAAAGATTAGTTTCTCTATTGCAAATACAGGTCAAATCTCAGTATAACGAAGTTCACGGGAACAAGAAAAAATTCGTTATAATGAATGCAACGAAAATTTTAGGTTTTTAAGCAGAGATTTTGTTTTATTATGATGTTGTACATTCTGGATTATCAAAACAACATCAACAGGATGCCCGGCCTTCCCGCTATTGGTCAATACTGTAAACAGTACATATCTACCTAGTAGTGTACAGGACAATCGAGAAATGATATAGAGATATTTAAACTGTGATACTTTTTATTTTATTACAAATAAATTAATTCTAACTTC
>JAPMAG010003376.1:0-10329 GCA_036584685.1 Rhyacophila sp. Rhy_31_5
CAGGTTTTATTCATTAACCATTATTTGATAGCTAATAAGGTTATATGTTTGAATAAAAGGGTAATAATACAAGAAAAATATAATAGGAAATGGAAAATGATAACTTTGAGTAAAAGAATACTCATTTGAAGGACAATATTTTTAATGCATGCCATTATCTTTAGTGTAATGGTTTAACCAATTAAATGCCAGTAGATTGCCAGTCGAATTTGAATATTTTGCATGCTTTTAAATATTGACTACGCTTAAGAAAAAAACTCAGCTTTACCTTCAGTTTTTTTTAAAGTAGTTTAATTTGAGAACTACAATGTACACAGATAAATACACGTTCAGTTAGAAGTTTAGTTGTAAGTTAAAAGAAGTTAAGCCAAAAATGTCGAATTGTTACAAAATTCAACATTGGATTTTGGAAAAAGAACGAGTTACTATGTTTGAGTGGAAAGGAAAAAAGTATTATCTCTCGATTTGAATGATTTTCCGTTAACAACTTTTTAAATTATCAGATCAGGAAAATAAAACATCAATTTATACGTCATCGTGCACTTCAAATTTGCGTTAATGTGATTTTGTCTAAATATCATTAAAAATCGTTTTTGCGCCTCCTGTAAAATTTGTTCTGTGAGGTTTAATCCCTTTTGTCTATACACGGTCAATATGAAAACGCAGAGATATGATCATTAAAATTAACCCATGATAAAGAAACTTTCAATATATTTAAAAATATATATTATACGTTTCTATTTTTGGTTAAGAATGCACACATGCCGGGTTGTGACATTCTATTTGGCGCAGAAAAGGTTAAAAGGCACTTTATATTCGTACATTTTTTATAACTCTCCCCTTGTTTAAGTTTTAATATATTTTAAATATTAAAGAATGGAATGCCTATAAAGTTGATAATACCTATTTTTTATTATTTTTTATGAGGTATTTTATATTTATATTGATTATAATCTTTTTTTTCATTTATTTAATAGATTTTTATGCTTTATATAATGTTGTATGTTTTATTATGAATATCTAAAAAACATGTCTATGATGATAATTAATCCGTTTAAAATATTCATAAATATATCATTAGGTTATTGTTATTTTGACGACGGTAGGGGTCGAAATAATATACGTCACCCCTAAAACAAGGTGTTTACATCTCTCCGAGTATTTAGTAGCTACAATGGTGGGGGAGGAGTACATTTTGTCAACACTGTAGAGGTCCTTTGTGCTGTGCTGACGTCTCTTAATTAATCTCTACCAGGGCAACATCACTCGTGTTTCAATACGAACACTGCATGCTAGTCAAACTTTGGAAACCACCCTTTGCTCGTGTATACTCAACTTTTTACTATCATAAGTTTACTACAAATTTTGTTCATTCGATATCAACAACTCGTTTGTAATACATACATAATGTAAAATTGCTCTCAGTACGTTCTAACGCAGCGCAGTTACACCGTATCTATCTGTACTACTATCGCATAGTTGGAGATAGTAAAATTAGAATTTATTTTCTAGTATTCCATTTCCAGTTTAGGGTCATCTATAATCAACGTAACGTTTTTTTATACATTTTTACCCCCCCCCCCCCCTTCCATGTAAAATACCATGTAGATATTCAGCTTAACCACCCTCTTCTTATTCTCAAAAGCTACGTAACTTTTTACATTAACAGATTAAGTCCCAGAAGCGAGCTAACTCATACAACTTCAAATGTAGTTTGCTAGACAAATTTAGATGATTTTAATTATAAAAGTGCAGCGATATGATAATAATATGGTCATTAAAAACGATGGCATGATAAAGAAACATTCAATATACTTTTTAAAAAGTATTTAGGTTCTATAATTGCTTTAAAATTAGCAGATTACTTACTTATTAAAAAATGCAATTCGTATATAATGCTTTGTGGTGTAAGAATATGTATCTCATTTATTCTTAAGGGTTATCCATAAATATCCGGGAGGCAGATGTGATCGCCAACGACTAAATGGTATTACAAATGGGGTATAGGTTATTTTTTATTGCTAGGTTACACTTTTCCCTTTCAAAAAGCGGATAGAAGTTGATTGTAAATTGCATTTCTATGTAATGTGGAAAGTTAGGTAATCTTTGAGAAGAAGGAGGGAGGATCAAGCCGAGTGCATGCTGTTACATGATGGAGAGAGGGTAAATAAATGTCCGAAAATTCTTACGTGGTTTATAAAAAAACTTAATTGTGACTTTATTATTCATATTTTTTTTTCACTTAATTACAGTTAGATTTTTATTTATTACTACAAAACCTACAAAACCTGTTCAAATGTTTTTACTTCTTTTGATCAAATTCCCTCCAAAACGAAGTATATGGATCATTACAACGTGAAGCTTATTGTAATAGTTGTAAGTCATTAACTCGAGAAATTCGGTCCATATCCTGATTTTGAATGCACATGAAAAAGCCTGTGCAACTTTTAGCAGCTACAGAATTTGGGCCCGCGATAAGGGTGAATATTTAAATCGTTTTTATTTGTTTCAATAAAGTTACTAGTATAATACGAGTATGTATCTCTCAAAATTCCAACCGCCAGTCACAACGACAGTTCGATTATCCCATTTTTGTACCAAATTCTGTATTTAATAGGGTTTTATAATATATCTTAAAAAACCAATAGATTTGAAAGAGAGGCAATCTAAATAGAACGTGTATACATGGACGAGTATGTCTATCCATACCCAGCCATGTTTAACGTATCTTTATTTTAGAGACAATACTATTTTTTTGGATTTACGGTTAAGGTCAACAAATGTTTTCTAAGATTGTTTTGTAAAGTTTCAGTCAAAGCACATTTTACTTTGTCATTTGGATTAGAAAAGTCTTTTGTACCGTATAGTTTACTTATCAATTTTAAATCTGCGATCTTTCTGATTCATACTATTATTCACAAAACTAATAATAATATGATTTTATTACTTTAATTTGGTTTTAATCTAAGATATTTTGCTCCTTCAACTGAGAACCACTGGTTTATAACTCTTAAAACTGATGAATGCCGCAAGCAACGACTAATGAGGCTTTTGGAATTTCTTATCCGTCCAAAAAGACAGTTGCGTCAGTTTTGTGTTACAATGTATATCAAAACATTCATTATGTTAAGTAAAACAAAGCTATTGTATACATGACTAAATTTTCTCATACGGTAATCAATCGCTAGGAAAAGTGATATGGGACTATTATTTACGTTATACGTTAGTGAATTACAATCATATTTGAAATATTTCAAAGTTTGAATTGTTTATTTTTACAGTTATTATGCGATAACAATAAGAAACATGCTTATTATCTGGCATATTGATTGACATTTATATTAATTTTAAATACAACGTTTTATGTAATCTTATTTGCAATCTACTTATTATAATTATTAACATAAAAACCTCTTTTTTTCAAGTAAATACATTTTTGCCCTTCATATTTTTATTCATATGCAATTTGCTACTCTCACTTTATATTTTTCATAAAAATCTTCAGCAATCACAGTCATATTACTGATAAATATAATACTCGTACATCATCTATGATGATGGTGGAAAATATGAATATATTTTAATACATGACATTTTTGAGCAGTAGGAACATATTGTTCAATAGTTAAACACTTTTTATTTAAATATTGAATATATCAGAGCATAATCTGTGTTGATAGGCTTTTTGTCCAAACATATATATTATAACGTGCTGTATAGGAAGGCAATAAGATTTGTTAAATAATTTTTAATACCTATCATACAAAAGTAATAAGGTAAAAAACATCATTATTTGTAAAAAAATAAAATAACATTTGTTTTATTTTTGTTTAATTTGAGACTAATTTGATGTGCATTAATTAATGAAGTAGTAAAACTATACTACTACAAAAATAAAAGCATAAAACTACCTGTATATCTATATATATTTATTGTCACCATCGTTAGGGTAGTTAATAGCACGTACACCTAGCAAGCGGGAGCCACGGGTTTAAGGCTCCTATTGGTTGCATTTGTTTTTCAAATTGTTATTCATTTAAAATCAACTAATGACTACATCGTAGCCAGAAAACGAACCCGAAACGGTTGAGCTAATAATAGACTATTATTGCTCGAAAACACAAAACGGTCAAAACAATTTTCACATTATGGAGAACCACATGCATTATTTCGGAGCGGATATGGTTAAAAGAAAAGAAAAAGTATATATTTTTTATTTTATTTACATCAAAAGAAAGCAAATTGCGTTATTGGTTGCAAATATGGAAGATTATTAAACATTTCAATTATTGAAAAGTTAACCTACACGAATTGATAAAGAGTTAAGAGAACCTGTTTCTATAGATACAAATATTTTTTTATATACTATGCATGTTTGTGTTTTTTCTAAAAATAATATTTTATATTTTAGATTAAAAGTTGTAAGTTGTCAAGAAAACAATACATTATAATAAAAATTGATAATCAATGGAGTTGTTTCCGATTTTTATGAAGTGGTATATTTCTTCCTGATTTTTTTTTCTAAGGTGACGTTAGTTGAATTTTATTTCTAATGAACACTGAAACATTATTTCACAATAGTAAAATAATTCTTAACTTCTTTATGTTTGTGACTATCTGTGATCACATTCTTTATTGTTTCTCTTATAAGTTACGAGTGTATTATTTATTTTATTTTTTTCTTTTAACTATATCCGCTCCGAAACGAAGCATGTGAATCTTGTTGAGTTTGGATTGAGAATGGAGATTGGTTTGACAATTTTTTTTACGAGTAATAATTGTCAAGTACTAGATCAACCGTTTCGAGTGCGTGTCCGGGTTACAATACAAATACGTTTGAAAAATTTTGCGACCAGCTCGGGCCCTGCACCCGAGATTCCCGCTTGATAGGCATACGCACTACCAACTAGCCTAACGAGGACAACAATAGCCTAACAAGGACGACGTATATGTTACTTGCCGGATATAAACTTGCGGCGACGTTTTCATGACAACGTACAGAACTGATAAAAGCGTACTTAACTAACAATTGATGAAAGTTTTGCCTTGTTAAAAGATGTCACTTGACATCATTGTTACGGCAATATTACTAAATATCGACATACTCTCGTACACTATCTTTTCAAATGTCAATCTAAAAATGTTTTCTGAATCATTTTTTTTCGTATTTACACCATGGTATTAAGTAAGTTATATTTAAAATTACTTATGAATTTATTTCATGTAGAACAATTAGAATACGCACGCAGATTAAGTATAATAATCCTTCAAATATGAGTAGTAAATTCATAGAAAGACGAAGAATTTAATTGCGCGTAATATCGTTGGGTACTTGTTTCATTAAATGAAATCTGCACCAACCACTTATATATATTTTTTTTAAAAAATGGATACGGAAATTCGTTTCGTATATGTACAAATAAGGTAGCATATTCGTACTTTGTACTTGTCCTCTTTTCTCGGTCGTGTACTTTTAAATCACTGAGTAGGCTATAAATAAATTGAAAAGGATTTTTATCTTGAATATATACCACAATACAATATTAAATGTACCTTGTTACGTATACGTAAAAAGTTTAATTTACGGGGCTTCCTTCGTACGACACTTTTTTCCTTCTCATCTTATTTTAATTATTTTTCTCGCATTTTTCATTATATCGCGTAGTAGAAATCTGTCTTTTTTAGTTATCTGTTTTTATACTATATTTATGAACATCGCCTTTGTTCATATTATTGTAGACATTATAACAATGCATTTACTAATAAAATTTCTTACTGTTTATAATTGTATATCTACATTTAATTACTTTATTTATTTACCAGTATATATAACGTCCAGTTTATATGTATACTTATATATACCAAAAGCAAAGAAAAAAATAAATGTGATATATTACTATGTTTGGTCTTGATTTAGATGATTTTGGCTGATAAATGGCGGTGAACAGAGAATCAAAAGTGTCAATAGTTTTTGGGATTTCTTATTCACGAGTCATATTTCAAGAGATAGCTCATTATATAGAAAGAAAGCTTACCATCAAAATTGGACTCGTTGAAGTAACCGTCAACTTATGAAAAATATCTGAGATTTACAACTGAATCTCTCAAACTCGTTCAAAACCAAATCCTGCCTGTTCAAAGCCCTCTGATAATGTAGAGTTGTGGTAATCAATCATGCTACCTTCAAAGATTTAACATATTTTACCAAACTGTGCTTTGAATGGTCTGCGGTGTGGTATAAGGAATACAATAGTATGATTTTGCGTAGGTAACAAAAATACATTAAATTTGACTTGGCGATCTGTTGTAAATCCCTGAATTATTCTTAACATTCGATCCAATAATAGGGACTCATAGGGGCGGGGCATCTTGTGTTGAAAATTTCTTTCGGATAAAAGACGAGATAAAATAATTGCTTTATTCTTAAACAAAAGTATTGTATAGAAACAGAAAATAATATAATAATTTAATAAAATAGAAAAAGTAGTGTTTTATTTAGAAAATTTTATTCTATGAGTATATCGATCATCCATTAGTCAGACAACTCGAAAAAAATAAACCTCAGTTAAATATGCAGGTATATGTAAAATGTTGAACTCTATTTATTTCAGTACTCAGATTATTCCAACACGCCATCAAAACGATAATACCGATAAACTAGTAAAGAATTAACCGATGTTTTAATATTGTCTGGTTTATTACTGAGATATTTCTTAATGTCTTAGGGTCGCCCATAAACCATGTCACGCTTTGATAGGGAGGGAGGGGTGACTACCAATATCTATATGGCGTTACAAGGGGGAGGGTGGGTTAATTTGTATTGTTACTTAACACTTTTATCTTTCAAAAAGCAGATAGGAGGTGATTATAAATTGCATTCCCATTTAACCTTATCTGTGCCTGACAGAATATCATACCCTGGTAAGCTATGAACTTTTAAGCAAAAATATAACCCTAATAGTTTTTTTAAAAGTATATGAATGCTTCTTTATCATGACTTTTTTTAATGACCATATAATCGTATCTCTGCACTTTTTATCTAAAATCATCCAAATTTTTCTAGCAAACTACATTTTAAATTGTGCAATTTAACTCGCTTCTGGCACTTAATCGGTTAATGAGGAAAGTTACATAACTTTTGAGAGGTAGAAGGAGGGGGGGGGGGGTAAAAAAAGTTACTAATAAAGTGAACACTTTGCATCTGCCGCTATTTTTGTATGACTAAGTACTGGAAGTTTTATCATCGTCTACAAGTATGAAAAACATTTAATTTATAGTGATCATTAGAATATTGCTTTTGTCAATACATATCTAAAAACTGGCTATTTGGGGATATCTGATTAATGAACTGGACGATCGATTATGTTGAAATGATGACACTAAAATATATATATTAACTTATTTTGCTAACCATGCTTTTTCGGTTTTTTTCAGCTGTTTATGATAGACAACTGCGCCGATGACTGGAGGATAGCTATGACGTGGCAACGAATATCTCAAATAACAATAGAACTCTGCATATGCGCAGTGCATCCTATCCCTGGACAATACTCGTTCCAGTGGACCACAAAACTGGCAAATAAGGGAGGAATTATGGGAAGCGAACTTGTAAGTGTATCATTATGTCATTAAATGATTGTTTTTATTTAATTATTTTAGACTGTAATATTATTTATAAAACGCTCAACGCTATGCACAATCACGTTACAAGACATAAATGTTCAATGGGAGAACAGTCAATAAAATATTACCTAAATTATTTACAGCAATTTTTAACACAACTGAATCATTTTTCATAATTATTTCGATTGTATACATACAACTTGTAAATATTATTGTCAAAGGTAAAAATATTTTGAAAAAATCATTCATTCTTTTCACACTTTGCTTACTTTTAAATGTTAATTACATAACTCTAAAAGAAACTTAAAATTTGTTATTTATAATAATGATACTGTCATTTTAACAAAAAACTAACATAATGACGATATTTAGGTTAAGTTTTATTGCTTAATCTTTTTACAGAAAAATGCTAAGTAAATTTCAAAATTATACATGAAGTATTAAATTATTTGTAAAAAAAAAATGTTAATTTACATTATAAGTATTATTTCACCATTAATACATTAAAATTTCACAACTATTTCAGATATAAAACAAAATTCATTTCAAGCTTTTCATTAGCACAACAAACTTCTAAGTTTAGTTAAGCTATTTTAGATAGATGACAATATAACTTACTGAAAACCACTGGTCTCAGAAAGTTTAAATCATGCATCTTTGGGACTTAAGTATTTATTACGTAGTTCTTTCATTTTCATAACTCATTATTTTATTGTTTGTATAATTTACTCCTTGCATTGAGTTGCATTTTTTTCTGAAAATCTCGCTATGACTGAATAGCTTTCACTCGTGCATTTTAACAAGACTTTGAAAATTCATGATATTTTTTCAATCTTCCTGTAGGGATCCGTTTATAAGCAAATTCAGGTCTGTATTAAATTTTCAAGTCCAATAGTAGTCTTCTGTGTATGCATGTGTTTGCCCGTACTTCGTGTGTGTGCGTGTAATCGTTTGGATGTGTGTAATTTAGAATTTCTCTATTATAGTGTAGGAACCTTATACGATGCTCTTCAGTACTTTTATACTTCTACTTTTTGTAGTTTTTTTTGACACTGCAACGTTTGAGAATCCATGATCTACTCGGTTCACACGATAAACTTTTCAAAATCATTTGCAAAATAAACTACTTTCACATTTTACAAATTTAACGTCATTTAAGCATATTTAAATTCAGTATATGGTACCTACACATCAAACAATTGACAAATTTTGATATTATTTGCTCAAATTACATCTTATACTAAATATTGCATACTACCAGACTTTGTGTGCTTTGTGTTTTTCTAAATTGTTTTTTTTAACTTATATTTCAATGAGCGATAAAACCTTTTTTAATATATATATAATAATATATAAATATAATACTTTATTATGGGAAAGAGAGTTTTGATCAGTATTGGGGCGTTAGCATCCAAAATATCATTTAATGACATCACATTAACTTATGAATAATTTACCAACCAATATTATAACGACTATGACGCAGTAAACGGAGTTGCCGACGGTAATGAAAAAACAACCGCAATATAATTTCAACATTTAATAATTTATTTATTACAGTGGGTTAGTTATTTAGCATACATGTGTCAATGTGCTATTTATAACAAATGTATCTTACGTACTTCTTATCTCATTCGTTAATATTTATATTGAACGAAGTCATACTGGCCAGTTATGACTAATTTTGTCATAATGTTAGTAATAACACTGTTTTAAATTCAATGAAAATAATTGTGTTTATTTTTTCTTCTAACATACAAAACAAATAAAATACAAATCATAGAAATGTGAACCGAGGTAATAAATATTAGCATATTTAGCGAGCGTTTTTTCACTTCTCTACACTGTAAAATATTTCTACGTTCAATTTATTTCTTGTTTTACAATACTCTTCTTACAAACTATACGTTTATTTGTTTCCTTCGATATACAATATTATTAGTGGAGTAGGATTTTTAAAGAAATTTCTTTAAACTATTATTTTTACTGTAATAAGTGTCCGTCGTAATTCATAATACTAAATTTATATTAAAATGTTTATCCTGTATCCAGTTTTGACTACTTCATGAATGACAAAATGCAATCTGCGTATTGGAGTTTTGGAGTTTGGGATGACCAGTGATTTGTTTTAATAACTGTATTTCCAACTAAAAATCACCTTTCTTATATATACTATTTAATATTATTTAATCCACATCAATTTAACTTTTAATAGACCACGAGCCTTATTTACGATACTTTATTTATTTATTATTCTTCAGATGACACTTCATTTCATCAATAAAGTAAATACACAATTATACATCTTACGACCCCGACCAATGCCGCTGTTTTTGTTACTTATCAAATGAGTGATTACTACTAACGCTCTGTATTATTATTGGAATTATTAAATACCATATATCTGTTTCCATCCGTAGATTCTTTTTTCAGTCGCTGAATTCTAATGAAATAATGAACTTCCAAAAATACTCAATCGAAGCGATTCTTTATTTCCGTATTTGATTTACTCTTCCATTGGGTCGCTGTGAGAAAATCAATACGTTGCTAAGAACATCTCTATATGAAAAGTAAAGCGACGTATTTGAAAATAAATTATATTAAAAGTCCATTAAATAAATTAAATTTTTCAAATGTTTATTCATGTGTACTCTAGCCAGGACACGAACCAGAAACGGTTGAGCTAATAATTGACAATTATTACTC
>JAPMAG010003377.1:0-10329 GCA_036584685.1 Rhyacophila sp. Rhy_31_5
GTTTGAAAAATCATGAGAGTGGTCCGCGTGATTTCAAATTGTAAGATTAGAAGACAGACCGTCAGGGCAGTAAGGTTGGTGACCGTACTTTTAGATATTAGAATTGGGGGCATCGAATTAAAATAGAATATGAATAAAGAAAGTATTAAAAAACACAATTTTAAACGAAAGAATCTTCAAAACAACAAAAAGAACTAATAGAAGTAACAAAAAACTGTGAATTTAAATATAATGTCATTAATGGGTGCAAACAGTTTTAGTTATAAAACCATAATCATATACACTTTGTATTTATATATCCTTCATTTTAATATAACGTGAGTTTAGGGTGGTCACAAATCTGATAATTAAAAAAAAAACATTTACAAATTATTGAATAAGTTTGAGGCAAATATAATAATAAAACACTGATAGGAGCACACCTGATTCATCGTTCTCGTTGCATCTAAATACTCGTATCCTATTTTTTTTAAATACTTATTTATTTGCAAATTTGTTATCGTATTTTTCTATTTGTGAACAAGAAAAAGAAGATTTTTTAATGAATAAAGAGTCGTGGAACAAACAAATTTGAAGATAATTGATTTATAAAATTAGAATTATAATGCAGTTGCTAGTAAACACACGTGTTTTCAGGCTTTGCTGAAATTATTCGGAACAAAAATCATAATTCACGGTGATTATGTGAACCCCGAAGAAACGTCTCTCGTGGTCATGAATCATAGGACAAGAGTCGACTGGAACTATATGTGGATGTGCATGTTTCATGCATCAAGGAAACCCGCACACTTGACTGAAAATGAAGACAATTCGGCTAACAGGAGTGAAAGGAATGGTATGCAGCTACAAAATGGTGGCCATGCACATCATAATGGCGGGCTTGTCCCAACAGCTGCTCTTGGTGGACGAAATAGGGCCATGAGAGAACCGCGAAGTATGTTTACATTCTTGAAGGCGATTAATCATAATTTGCGAATGAAGTACGTCCTCAAAGATGAAATTCGACACATACCAGGGCCAGGTAATTCTGATTTACATATTAAATTTCGATATAAGTAATTTGTTATCTACTTCTACAACACCGCATTTCATTTTTCATTCACTCTTTTTTTCGCATTCTTTGGTATTTGCGAATATCTCAATTCGTTTTACTAAGCATTATTAGTTTAACCTTTACACTGCTAAAGAGGCAATAGTGTTTTGCCGGTTAACTTATCCGTGTGCATAATGTCTTGCTCTATGATTACTCTTTTTTCTTTCTGTGATGTCTTACATATTTCTAACCGAAAAAGTATATTTTAACTAAAACTTACAAACGATTCAAAATATTTCGATACATTTTAGCACATATTTTTAGCGATTAATATTTTTACATAAATGGTGATAATGATGATAATAATCTAGCGCTGTTTAAATATTATATTTATTACTAACTGCACAACACTTTTCTATAGATATCGGTCTCTTAGACTCTCCTTACAGTTGTGTTAGATGCAATCTTTTGCATCTCCCGTGATCTTATCAACATATACTCTTACTGTATATCCTTCTATTATATATTTTAAATGTTCAAGATTCTTTCAATTTCATTTAGTTTATTATATATCTTTACATGATATGAATTCTTACATTACATTATATTACAGTTCTTTGAATTGAATTTTATTTCAGTATGGTCAGATCAAAAAATAGTGTAATATAAAGATAATCATATTAGTTGCAAATTTGTTATGAACATAGGGTAACAGAATTAGGAACATAGTAAATGATTCAGTTTTATATAAATAAAAATATATACATAATCTTGAAAATATATTTATTCTTAAACCACTATACCTAATGAGACATATCAAAACTCAATTTCATTCTGGTGGAAGATACCATTTTATTCATGTGACCCAATAAACTCACGTTACCTTCATGTATATTTAAAAGAATTGAAATGAATTACTTCGAAAAAAAATATCTACAATAATAAATTTACAAGGTAATCTACCAATATTGTTAAAGAAGTGTAAAATTTACGCATATTTTTGGAAAATATCGTATTTTAAACTTAAGGTTAAACTCGCTTTAACGTACTCTAAAAATTCTGAAACCTACTACCCGTAATAAAATGTAATCACATATATGTTATTTTGTATTTCTAGGTTGGGTAATGCAGATGAGTTGCTTCATTTACATCAAACGAAACTGGCAACACGATGAATCGGAAATGAACAGGGTTCTTAGATACTTCAACGCTATGGACTATACGCATCAAATACTCATCTTTCCCGAAGGAACAGGTCTCACGCAGAACAGTATGAAGAAAAGTGATTCGTTTGCGAAGAAAAACAACTTGGAGGTAGGAGATTATATTTCATTTTATCCACCTTAAAAAAAACATTTAAAAATGTTGAACGTCAAGATTGCTTTAATTACTGGGAATAATCGTGCGTTATCATGTTAACCATTGTAAAGATTTAAATTAGAAATAAGAAAATATTTAATTTCTTGTCAGTCACGAAACATAACCCACTACCTACGAATTCACATATTGATATTTATTTGATTGGTTTAAATTCGTAGTTCAACTTTTATGACAAAATAATAATTAATTTTATCTACTCTCAAACCTTGGCAACAATCTAGTTTATTGAAGTAAAGAGATAGCTGTTTCACGTATGTCCACTGAAACATTTTTAAAAACATTTCAATTATTTAGTTGACAGTGTCATAATATACGAAACTGATGATGAAATTTTTAAAATACATGTTGTTAAAAATAAATATAATGACTGTATTATTATTTCAATAATTCACATTGTGAATAACCATACACCCCGTTTCAGAAAATAAATGAGATAAAACACGTACATATATGTTATTGCAGTTTTTTAATTATCACAATATTATTTATTTTTTATCTGTTCCTCTATCTAGCCATATCAACAAGTGCTACATCCTCGTACGCGCGGTTTCTCTCATCTGGCGAAAGCTCTACAGCCTCGTTTACGAGCTGTCTACGATGTAACAGTTGGCTACGCGGGATTCCCCGGAAAACGAGGTTGCTCACTGCGTGACTTTGTTTTTGGAAATTTTCCACCAGAAGTTCACTTTTTCATCAAACGGTAAAGCTCTAGACACGTTACATAGGATTGTTAATTTTTAGCTTGATACAAATAATTATTCAGCTTTCATAAGTCATCTTAGTGAATCGACTTATGAATTGAATATAAAAAATAAGACATTTTTAAGGATCCCAGCCCCAACAATTTTAAGCTTTTTGGTCAATTAGCCCTTAACATAGTAAATTTCTTGAAGGCAAATGAGACTCAAGTTTGCATGTCATGCGATTAGGTACAATGGGCCTAGAACTTTCAAAAACGAATATGAAAAAACTTCACTAGACGTACAGCTTTTAGATTATACTTGAAATAGATGAGCGGACAGTATCTTAGTAGTAGATATAGAAATGTTTTGTATACATACATAATCTGAGGAATACAGTTAGGTCACACAACTAACTGGATTATAGCACCATAATAAATTTTCTTTTAATCACAAAATAATTTAATTAATTAATTAAATTTCTCTACTGCCAATCGTTGGTAGGAAGTCACTATGTTATAAAATAAATAAAAGCATATTAATAGATCAGTAAATCAATATAACAAAATTAAAAACATTTAATGATTTTTTATACAGACACCCTGCTAACGATTTACCGATAGATGAAGAATCCCTTGGAAACTGGCTGAATGAAAGATGGAAGTGCAAGGAAGAACAACTAAAGAACTTCTATAAACATGGTGCATATTTCTTTATTATTGGACTATTGCCATACTTTCTTTGGGTGCGGATTGAGCGTAGTTATGAAAAAAGTAGTCACCCCACACAAACGACTAACAACGGAATAAGCAATAGAAAATAATGTGTTAATTACGATTTATATATTTTTTTAACTTACAGAATTCTGCATAACTAATACCATAAATAATGAATGAGACGAATTAAATTCTATTCCTTTAGCACGCTGTGCATGGCGATACCGTCCCGTGGGACTCCGCTACGGGCAGGTTTAAAATAAAAAAGTGGGAAATAAAAAAAGATTGCTTTCGTGAAGGGTCAAACAGGCGATCGTGCATAATCGCGGTTATGAGTACTGGCGGGTCAGTGCTGGGTCCTTCAAAACTACCCCCATTAAATTGAGAAAACAAACATTTTAATGGATTGGAAACGCCTTGTAAAAAAAATATTATACCATTAGATCAGCGGTCACCAAACTACGGGCCCACGAACCGGATTTGGCCCACCAAAGGTTTTCATTTGTTCTCTATATTCGTTTACACCAAGCAATGTAAATAAATGTTAGTATAGGATTTCGATAAGAATATTTTACGACCGGCATCGTCTCGTTTCTAAAATAAAATTATTAACCATGCAGTAGAGTATGTTTTATTCTCATTTTTACCAATATAATTACGAGGGCTATAATTTTTTTCAAAATTTGGCCGACTCCGATGTTTTTTTTTACTATTTTCTGTTATTATCAATTAATAATATACGAATATTTGCTAAAGATATTATTATATTATTTTTTTTTCACTGTATACTAAACAATGGATGTTTAACTAATGTATAAAATAAAATTTTATCAGTTGAAAATGTAAAAGAGTACAAAACGGTTATATAAAATAGAAATCGTCTTTTTCAGTAATTCTATTATGTACTCCAATAGTCACGAATTTTAATATTTATATTTATTTGCAGGTCGCTTCATTGACGCAGTAAATCGTATAGAGCACGCATACAATGGAGAACTGATTTTTGCTTTCATATTTTGGACTCTTTTGGTATTCGGATGCTTTTACATTATGATTAAGTCTCTGCAGTTTCTGATGATTTTCATTTCATACGGCATCGTCTTTCTTGTGATGAGTACAATCGGCGGAGGCTTCCATCACATCGAGATGGCACTATTTGAAATAAAGCGTTTTTGTAAATAATCAAGCATAATTTAATGCAATTATGACTGCCATAGGTTTTTGAAGCTTTCTCGGGATTTTATTGTTTTTTTTTCAAATATGATTTCAACACAGGTTTTGTACTTTTACTATTTTTTCTGAAATTTTCATCAGCTGATTTCATTTTTTTGAACAATAGGACATGTAACAATAATTAACCACGCCTTTATTATGTGTGTGTCAAGATCAATTTGAGATTCCATTAATATGTGGAAATAATTTTGCCTCAGTTCATTAAAACACTTAACTAAACTATATAAAATTCAAATCTTTTTTGAAGTCGTATTATTTTTTGAAACAAGCCAAAAGTTTAAATGTTTTATTTTGATCATTTTATATATAGAAAATAAAGTTTGTTTATTCTTTTGTTTTGTTTTCCTAGCTGATATCCAGGAAATCCTTTTCAAGGTGACGATTACGTAAACTTTTTATTTGCCTCTGCCTGAAAACTAATAAATGAAACGTTTTTGTTAAATATGTCGTATATTTATATTGTCACTCTCGTAGGTGAGTGGATAGCATATCCGACTCACGAGCCGAGGGTCTAGAATTCAAACTCTATTGCTGGCAAAAATTGCACAAGTTTTCTTTATCTGCATTTGAAACCGAGACATGAAACAAATTTGTTGAGCTAATAACTGACAATTATTACTTGTAAAATAAAAATCTGTCAAAATAATTTTCACACTGCGAAAATCTATATGGCATGTTTTGGAACGGATATGGTTAAAAGATTTATATTGTGATAAAAATAATAATGATATCTATTTTTAAAAAATATAGAAAACATTAAATAGAATTGCTGAGTGTCTCAATATTTAAATGTTTCGTCATTATTGTGTACATTCCGAAAATATCTAGAATCCGTTTCATTGCATACAAAAAATTAATATGTAATGATTTGTTTCAATTGATGATTCTGTTGTGTTTAATTTCAGAACATACATTAAAATAATATGTTATAAAAATGAAATCAGCTGACCATAACTTAATTTGAAATGTATATTTAGTTTTGGCTATTTTAAAATACTGCGCGTGTTGAATAGTTTCATTTTAGTTTAAATAAAATTGCTGTCAATAATTCAAATCATTATTCAGCGTACTTCATAATGTTTTAGTGAAGACATGGAGAACGTTGGGCGAACGAATAATAAATCTCAGTAATTACGTATTACTTATCCCGTTTTAGGGAATGGACTAATGAGGGTGCTATATCATTGAGTTGTTGATTATAATTAGCAGGAATCGTGGTAGAATAACACATGTGAATTGTTATAATGCTTTTGATATGCAGGATTCAACATTATATTTTATATTATATAACGAGATATTTTTATGTTGTTTAAAATGCAAAGGGCATGTTAGTTTGGCATACTTTTGAATATTATTTGTTCTGTGAGTAGTTTCTGAGATGTTTTGAGTCATTCAACCCCGTTAAATAAGACAGACTTAAATATAGACTGTGTTTAGAGTGTTCTTAATTATTCGTAGTCATATAAGAAAATAACTTCGTTAATTAATTGTCAAATTTCCGTTCATTTTCTAAGTGTTTATACACCTAAATAATATTCATGTATTTTATAAATCTTTTTAAATTTAACATTCTGACAGCTAAGCAACGCTATATCGGGTTGAGCATATTCATCATTACAGTCAAGTGAATAAGCATTACTAGCTTGTCTATCGAATTCATTTTAATATTTACTTTGAAATGGATATTTTTAAAATGCTGATACGTATATTTTTTGAATACTGTTTAACTGCCATAGTTTCATTTTACTCCAGATTTATTTTTAATACCAAAGTGTTGTATATTTTATAAATAACAATTATTGCGTAATTAAGATACTTTCATGTACTCGTAAATCTTTTCTAAGTGTGTCTTTCATTCCATTATAGAAGTGTTGTCATATTTGTAAGATATTTTAAATGTTTGCATATATAATATATAAACGTAATATAATTAACACTGCGAGCAAAAGAATTCCCCATTTTATCTTAATTAAAAATACGATTCATTTTTAGTAATAAATTTTGGAAAAATCTTAATTAATTTTAGTTAAATTTGTTATAAATTGAACTGAATATTAAAGTTTTAGTAATAATGAAATTGTACTTTTTTAGAATGATGTGTAATGCATATTTTCTATATATTTTTTATGAGACCAAGCAAATCTTTCACCAAATAATGCTTCGACAATTTTACAATACGAAATATATATTTTTAATTATGTAGAGAAAAAAGCCTATCTGATTTTGAGATAGTAGATATAATGTAAAAAAAACTTAAATCACGTCAATCTTTAATGGGTGCTAGGCCATAATTTCGTAAATATTTTTGAAGATTAACGGAAATCAGAATTTTCTCCATTTGAGAAAATTCGATTTCATTTGTATAAAATGTAATGATGTGGAATATAAAAATGATAATTAAGGTAGAGTTTGAAATTTGTACACATAAAATCAGTAGATAATTCACTTTTTTAAAAAAATACTTCGCTTTTTTTTCTTACCACCATTTCAACTTACGACATATTTGTACGATAAATTTTTGAATGCGTAACTAATGAACATCAATTTCACGGATGCTGAAGATACTTCAGAATAATGCTTATATGCACAATATATATATATAATTGAATTGGACATACAACTATTTAAACTTATATGCAATGTTGCGGAACAAAATTTTATCGTAAGCCGAGAAATTACTTTACAAACACCATGTTTCATAGGACTTGTATTGAAAAGAAATGAGAAAGCATAATAGAAATGTGACATGTTGTATAATATATATAAATATTGCTAAAACGTTTATTTTAAAATATTTATCCTGTTTTAATTTGATGAAATTAAAATCATTTCGCAGTGGAATGTTATTTTCCATTATTGTATGAAATTTATTTTAAAATATGTAAGAAATTGCTAAATACCCTACAGTCCAGTTGTTTCTGACTTATAGATTGTTGAAGCATAGTTTTTTAATCAAACAACATAAATTTGTATGAAAGAAATCGTTTCCATGTTTTATTTAAAATATTTTTACATATCTACTTTGTTATGTTCATTGCCAATGTTAAAAAAATTGGCAGTAGTTTAGTTGCGAGTAAATATTTTTTTTTATAAGGAATATTAATTTTTGTACATATATCAAAATGAAAAGCAACCCAGTTCATCCCGTACTACGTTAAAATTGTATATTAAAAATAAATTAAAGCAGTGTATCTAATATAATTCTATATATGTGTAGATTTGATGGCAGAATTGAGTAGTAAATAAATAAAAAATATTTACCGTAAGTATTAAGTAGGATCTGTATTTTACAAGAATGATAAATGTTTATTAATACAAACAAGCTGATTAATAAATTCTGTTCTGATTAACAATAGTTCACGCTTTTTTGTTATTTTAATAAATTTATTTACACTAATGCCTTGCATTGCTAACAAAAGACGATGAATAAGAATTCTTTACAAAGAATAAGTGTTCATTTTTAATATGGCGCTACGATCCAATCAGAACTATGAGCGACAACACAACCAACATCCAAGTCGAGCCTTCTGTTTCCAGTTTTTTTATATCTTTTGCAGCAAGGGAGCTTAGAAGCAATTTTGCGCAGGCTTTCAAAATGACTCGTCGGTCACGAGCCTGGGTAGCCGGGCTGGCTGAGTCGTCAGCACTACGGAGTGCATAGGGCACCTCATGCCACCAGAGACTGAATGACGAAGCAGACTGCCACTTATTCTCATTTTTTCATCTACTAAATTCTTTCTTTTAGCACACTGTGCATGGTGATACCATCCCGTGCGAGTCCCCTGCAGGCAGGTTTAAAATAAAAAAATATGGGAAATAACAAAAAACACTGCTGACGGGCGACCTTGCATAATCGTGATTGTGGGTACTGGCGAGTCAGTGGTGGGTTCTTCAAAACCTGTTATCTCATGTAACCTAAATGCTGTGGTTAGTGGGGTTCCTTCAATTTACTTCAGCATATACGAGTACGCATCACATCGAATAACGTAGACCGCCCACGTTTGATCTTTTCGAAATTTACATATGAACTATGTGTAAATTTCTCGATGATTCTAGTTATTTTCTGATATTATAGTTGCAAGTCCTTTTCTATAGTGATTGCTTTCACGAACACGTTCTAAGTCCGGAATATTTTTTTCGACATAGGTTTGGGCACGCTCTGACTTTAAATGTCTATTCATTTTAAAGATTGCATACTTTTCGATAATTTTTGTTATAAACATAATGTATATTTAATATAACAAAGCTTGCAATAGTTTCATATGTGATTTTGTGTAAATATTAATTAAATCACTGAATAATTAATGAATATTTGAAAATTAACAGCACCTAAATGCGTAATAAAATATGCTAGTCTTATTTGTAATTTATATTAGCACTAGGTGACATTTACATGCCTATAAGAGATAAAATGGGTGGATAGTTTTGAAAATTTCCATGCCAATCAATAGAAACAGCGCATCTTGATGTTCTCATTAGTTTGCTAACCCAATGAATTGTGTGTTATATTTTGGGGCGGAGGCTTTAAATAACATATACTGACCGCAATTTTCACGCCATAAGGTTTTATTCAAATATAAAATATTAAAGTGTGTAACAATTTTTAATAAATTTTCTATGAAATTTTAAATTGTAAAATTTTTGTATTGTTAAAAATTAATTACAGTTGTGTATATACTCGTAATTCACATTTTTAATAGTTTTTTTTATTTTCTAGCAACACTAAAATTTTGTGAGTCTGAGCTAGAAATTATTTTGATCGGTTTTTGACTTAAATAACTCTATATCAACATAGACACACTTAAATGGGATATTTTTTAATTATTAGTTGCAAAGACTTTTGAGATAAACGGCAAGAAATGAAAATTGCACTTTTCTGAATAACAAACTCTGATATTTGTAAACTTCAAGTTTTTATAACAAATAGTTTTATTTCCGAGCTTTCCGTTGAGCAATGCACCCCTGGCTGGATCAACATTGGCCGTAGCCTCACTACGTCGCTGAATATATATATATATATTACTCTATATTAAATTAAATATAATAAAATAGATGGTTAAATAAAATTATTAAAACGTTAATAATAGGAAAAAATCAACTGTGAATTCTTCGCTGTGCCAAAGATGTGTGAATTAAAGTAAAACGTAGATTTTTGATCCTAAGCATTTGGTGTTAAATTACTTATTCTTATATGTCTATAGAATATATTGTAGTAAACAAATAATTTTTATTATTATTTTTTTTATTAATTCTTAACGATGAATAAATTAAATTATTCAATACCTAT
>JAPMAG010003379.1:0-10328 GCA_036584685.1 Rhyacophila sp. Rhy_31_5
AATTTTCACATTGTAAAGATCCATATGCTTCGTTTCGGAGCGGATATAGTTAAAAAAGCCAGGTAAAGCCATGGACAGTGACCATATATCTTCAGATACAGAAGTCTCAGAATGTTTTTTGAACCTTCTTTGCCATTCAGTCGTATTTTAACTGCTGCGGAGCGCATACAACAAGTCCGCTCTCAAGCCTTCTTCTAACAAAAATATGATTAGTTATCCAATTTAGGAGTAGGAAACCTTTCTAGTTCTGAGGGCCGCATTCATTTATCTGATTCAACATAAGGCCGCAGTCAAGAAAAATTTGGTACCTCTCCCTCAAATGAATATTTTTATTCAAAGAATCTATCATGGATTGATTGCGCTCTTTTTCCAAAAGCTTGCGTACAATTCTTTGATCAAAGGAAATATATTGAATTATAAAATTGTGTATTCATTATATTTATAAAAACAAATAAATAAATTCTGGTGTCAGTCAAAAGGCCGCCCCAAAGGAACCAAAAGGCCGCAGGTTCCCCACCACTGAGTACTGTTTAATCGTTTTAAACGTACTATACTCTCTTTAAAAGAAGGTATTACTCATAATTTTCGTTAAATACTACTTCCTAGACTTCTATTTTATGCATGCCTTTTGCATATAAATAACTATTACTTATTATAAATGTAAGAACTACTCTCCTGTATTAATTTTACAATTCTTACTGAACTTAGTTATGACTGTAATAATATATAATATAATCGATATTATTTAAAAGTCATCATTTAAACACCAACAACATCACCATTCTACATAAATATGTTATAACATGGTAATATTTGCATCGTCAGAGGGGAAAATATTTCCTTGCATGAGATAAAAACAGAAACAAAAAACCATCACTCTTCATCCGTCAGTGAAAACATTATCGTTTTGAAAATAAGAAAATATATACTCGTTCTACGTACTTTCAAGTAAAAGTTTACATTTATTATTTACATCAAACTTGTTGACTAAGATATTCATTCTTTCAAATATTATATATTTCTTTGATTTTCATGAGTGTATGTTATAATTGAATGTTTAAATTGATAGAAAATCTAAAATTCTATTAAACGATTTGAAAATTTTATTTCGTTCACAAATTTTTTTTGAATTTATTGATTAATTACATACTTATACTGATGAATATTAACACTAAAAATATAATGAAAAGTTAGTTTCACATAAAGCATGGAAACGAACAAAAAAATGGAATATCTTCGAAAATTTTGCAAGACACTCATTTAAATATTTAAGCTTTAAAGGAGTAATATCCGAATTTTTAAAAATTGTTTCTTAGATGTGACAGCATCAAAAATGTCTCTTATTACACTAATTTTATAGTAAAAAATCACAAAAAATTCAAAAACTACGATTTGAAACTAAAAATGAGACTTACATATCAAATGTTTAAAAAAAAAAGAGCAATACTCTCAAACTAATAAAATATGTATGTATTTATGAGTACATATCAGACCAAGGTAAATATATATCGAACGTGTTTAGTCAAAAGGGATTAACCATTATAGAACAAATTTTACAGAGGGCACAAAAAATGAGTTTTAATGATTTCTATTCAAAGTCGCATTAACACAATCTTGAAGTACATAATGACAGATAACTTCCTGTTTTATTTTCTTGGTCTGGTAAATAAAAAAAAAAAAACAGGGGGTATAATGCTTTTTTCCTTTGCATACAAACTTAGTAGCTTGTCCTTTTTTCAAAATCTAAAGCTGAATTTCGATAATAATTAGGCATTTTCGACTTAATTCTTTTGACATAACGTATATTCAGTTGTGTGCATTGTGATTCTCAAATAAAATCGCTTTTCGAAAAATTGAGGGTCAAGCACTTTTGCCTAAATAGGGTCGATATGTTTATATGATCACCCTATATATAAAATAAATAATTTTGTGTGTTATACATTTTTGACGAAAGTAAATTATATTAAAATAATAATATTGTTTAATATACCATTTATAATATGTGACGCACATTTGTATTATTTATTTTTCTTCACAAAGTTAACCCTTACTAATGGCGTTTCCTTGTAGTTACGTTTTTTACAACACCATACTTATTTTTTCACCGTTGAAAATATCATAACATTACAAATCAGTCAGATCCAAATATATACATTATTTTGTGTATGAGAATACAAATTTGAGTAATTTTACTAACATTTAAAGATTGATTTAAAAATGATGCGTGTATTTCCAAAGTGAACTTATTCTACTTCAACAAATGTGTAGCAAATGCCAAAAAACTGTTTATGGAGTCTATATTACATCTTTTTTTGTTATCTACACTGCAAATTGTATTTTACACTACTAATGTAGGTATATAAAAGGAAGTGGAATAAGTTCACTTTGCAAATACACGCCTTAAATATTATATAAGTGATAATTATAGTTGATTTTTGAAAATCGTAAGTATTCGAATTAAAAGTGTCATTATTAATATTTTTATTATAAAATAACATATTAAGATTAATATACGTGGTAAAAGTATTAATATAAATGATATACAGTACGAGCTACTCTTACATGGTGAATACGACTTTATATATTATAATTTATCATGACTCAACGAATTCGATAAGCTTAGTAGATTGATCACAATAGAGAAATAGTTTCTTTGATAAAAATGGCTACCTGAAGATAGAAAGCTGGCAGTCTGCAGCTTTGCCTACTAATATTTATATGTGCCAGTAGTTCGAGCATAATACCGAGTTGAAGATAAATGAATTTGTCTTTAGAAAGCAATTACCTGGCCTGGGCATAACGCATCGATTTTGATGAGTTGGTTTAATTTGACATAAAAACTTTTGATAATAATTCAATTTCATACAATGAACAGTGCCGTGTCCTTCAAAATTAGATAAAGCGATTACCTGTAGATTGTACAACTATTGGCGAGGTATTGATTTGACTACAAATACAGAAGTTTGTTATTACTTTGAAATGAAGACACGAGAGCGCTGCGCTAGCAAAGCTGTAAAAACAAAATGAATTTCTACTTTCAATGTTGAAGTAACGGAAGCGTACGTCTCCAGTTTGAAATTTGGATTTTGAAAATACTTAATTTAATTATCAGTATAAGAGAAGAGATTTTTATTTTAATATAATTAGTTTTTTCGGAGCAATCAGAAAGTTTTAATAACACACAAATATGCCAATAAAATTAATATTAATAATACCAGTAGATGAAAAAAAATGTAGTATGTAATTTAACGCGGATTTTTTTTATTTCAGTAGTATTTTATTTTCACTTTTTATACTTAAATGCATGTACAAATTAAATAATATCTTTTTATATAAATCAAAATGGCCCGCCTAAAGTTAATTTTTTATTTTTTTAATAAGACATTCAATTCCAAAGAAAGTGAGTTTAAGTATTAATTAATGCAGGAATCTTAAAATTTTACGTGTTAATTGTTTTTGTTTCATTTATCGCTGTCGTATTTTAAATTCCTTTTACCGTCAAATAATTTGCAATATCCTTTGCAATTAAACTGTAATGTTTGTTTTTTTTTCAGTCAAGGCATATCCGCAACATATTTTGTTGAACAAGAAATTAAGAGCGACACCGTAAAAATAACAGTCCTATCAAGAGAGAGTATCGTAGTGCTATACTTCGGTTTATGAGCCATTATCAAAAACAATAGTGAAACGCGAAATTATTTATAAGTGCACCGTCTTCGGGTGAGCATGATTCCATCTATTTTTATGGGAACCGATTCATTTTAGTAGGGCAGTAAATCCTGGCGCCCTTTTGTTAGGGTGCCCGATGTATTGGTGACGCTATTGTCACTAATTTCAAAGGTTGACAAATGCTCTTCGCATTGCCGTATATGGCACTTCGGTAAAATCACAACCTGCTAGAGTTAAACTGCCGTAATTTATGTGCTGTCCCCATGCCAACACCTACAACACCATTAACGTGCAGGTTTTCAACCAATTATGCTGTATTGAATAGCGCGGTTGCTGTGTTAGCATCATCATCTATTATAAAGCCATTTTCTAATCCCGGAACTCTATAAATTATATACAATTATTTTTCTTAACATTTTGATGACAAATTAATTACTTATATATTTACTTCTGCATTCATTAATAATACAACAAATTATCTGACCAAAGATAATTAGTCGTCCTCGTTAGACTAGTGGATAGCGCGTCAGCCCAGTAAGCGGGGTCGCGGATTCAAGTCCCTTAGCTGGTTGTAAAATATTTTCAAATGTAAATTCATTTGCGTTGTAGCCAGGAAATGAACCCGAAATAGTTGAGGTAATAGTTAACAATTATTTCTGGTAAAAAGTAATAAAAATAACTTTTTCAATATGCTCCATCTTGCAACATAAATTAAATTCAAAATATGTATACATATATTCATTTTCCTTACAATTATCAATCTATATGAGCATTAACGAATATATTATATATTTTTTTGTTTTACATTTAAGAAAAAAAAACAATATTCAACGAATATTTTTTTTTTGTTTTTATCCTATGATTTCAATTGTCACTGTATCATTAATAAAATACTATATCTAGTAAGGTATAAATAATATTCGTCGCCCTTGTGGGTGAGTGGATAGTGGCATCCGACTCATTAGCCGAGGGTCATGGGTTCGAGGCCCATGCTGGTTGCAAATTTTACAATTGTTTATTTGTATTGCAGCCAGGACACGATATCGAAACGGTTGAGCTAATAATGGACGATTATTAACCCGTGAAATAAAAATAACTGTCAAAAACAATCTCCACATTGTTGAGATCCATATGCATTGTTTCGGAGCGGACATGGCTTATAAAAAAAAATCGTCATTTTATATAATATTCTTTTTCACATATAAAAATCGTATTGATATTTTCGTATTTTTATAATATTAAATAATGTACGAATCTGTTAGTGCTAGTTTTATAAATTATTTATAAAAATATAGACAGCGTATAAAATATAGAAAAACTAAGTCACCTAGTATGGTTTAAAATATGTAAAAATTGTTCATCATAATGGGATATTAGAGTTTTCACTTGGGTAAATTTATTTTATCGATAACGGTTCAGACGATAATGCATTTGCTTCTGAAACATGGCCAACGAGCGACTCCCAAAGCAAGATAAGAATCGAAATATTTTACATTCGTATAAATGAAATGTAAATATTACTGATATATTTAATTTTAAATGCAGAAATTTAAATAAAATCAGAAACTAGTATGAAGATCATAAAAATGACGTATGTTGGTAAAATATATTATATACAATAATATATATATATATACAGCTGTATTAACACAATGTTTCTGCGTTTTGATAAAAAAATATTTTCATTGAAACGTTGTGCTTAAAATTTTTTTTAAATATTTTATTTATTTAGAGTGGTTGTGTGCAAAGTTGTATTGACATAAATTTTATTTCCCACAATGAAAATTTACCTCTAATGTTTAAGCTAATCCAATATTAAATGACACCAATTACCTGCTAAACGTTAAGTCATTAGCGATCACACCTGTTCCAGAAATAAATGTTGCCGCATGACGACATTTTTAAAAACCCACACTGGGAAAATAAAAAACCTGCTCTTTATAAAATGCCATTTTAATTACAACGCGTATCGGAAATGTGTTACGGACATAATATTTAAGTGACAATATGAAAGGTTATATCGAAAAATGTTTATTTAAATCAAAAATTTACAGGAGTATATGTCGGGGATTGTCGGATTATAAATATAATCTAAAAATTTTAATAACTTAATTGAAATAATTTTATACAGAAGTTCAACTTTACTACATTACATCTACTATGGAAAATTAAAAATTAAACCAGTTTATTTGTTGTTGGAAAATGAGATTATTACTTTTACGTAAAAGATGTACAATACTACAAAATACAAAATTAAAAACTATTTCATATTATGAATACTTTATGTAATAGAATATTTATAGACGTTTTATGTTTTATTTATGATATGTATAATGCATGAAAAAAATTATTCTAACCTTAAAAGTACATAGACCGTTTTATCCGATTGAGTGCCAGAAAGGAGTTAAGTTGCACAACTAACAACTCAATTTGCTAGACAAATTTTAATATTTTCCGCGCTTTTAAATATGAAACCGCAGTGATATGACTATAATATGATAATTAAAACAAAGTCATGACGAAAAAACATTCATTCAAAAACTTCACACTTGCCGGGCTGTGATATTATCTCTGGCATAAAAAAGTTTTTAAAAAAAATTGAAAACCTTGCAGATAGATTGTACATTTATCTTTGCCTATTATTTCAACTAATGAAATATTTTTTTAAATTTATTGATTATTCTTTTGAGCCCAAAAGAATAAAAATTAATGAATTAAAAAAGAAACATTTTAAATCATTAACGTTTATATATCAAAGCAAAATTTATATTCTGGTATGATTGCAACTACTTTAGTATTCGTGGTACGCTAGTACTAACACTTAATTTATTAGTTTCGGATGTGATTTTTAAGAGAAAACTTTGTAGACTGCAAAAATATTTTTCCAGTCAAATCGTTAAAATTAATGCAGAAAAGGATAAAATAAACTTTTCCAAAGTTTCCTTTATTTTATATGTAAAGTTTTTATTCTAGCTTCACGTTTTATTTTATAAATCATTTCAGTATTTTGTTCATAAATTTAATGAAAACCTTTTAACACTGTTTGAACATTTTCAAATATAAGTTCCCCAGTATGCACAATCAAATGTTATATATTGTATTATTCATGGCTTTAAAATGACTTCATTACTGTAATTAAAATGTGCATTTCATTTATTTAAATCATAATACAAGTTTCAATAATCGTACTCTTGTATATTATAAATGATTGTAATATAAGTTTACTCGTATATTATTCGATACTTATAATTAATAATGTGATCTAGTAACTTCATAATTATTTCAATATTTATTAAGTAATAAAGTAAATTAATATATAACATTCTTGTAAGATATTACTATGGTGATAAAATAACATTTTATGCTGTTTTTATTAGTAATCAAGATAACAATATATGTCGCCTTCGGTGGAAATATTGTCTTGTTTTTAGGTAGGTGGTCATGGGTTCGTTTATTTAGTTTCGTTTATACTTGTATCTAATACTTGAAGTTAATATTGCTTGGCTAATAATTTTGAAGTTAATCAATTCAAATTAAACAAAAGTCAAGACATTTTTCACGATATAAAAATCTCCATCTCAGAGCGAATATGAATTTTAAAAATAATGACGATACAATTTATATACGACGATTTAATATAATAAATAATTATTTACTTCTTATCCAAGCGTATTATTAAAGTATTTTAATGAAATCAACTAACTCAGTTTTACACAATTTTTTAACAAAATATATTGGTAAAAAAATAAATTTGCTTTGATCTTTTAAGTCAATTAAAAGAGTTTCTTATTTTGAGTTACAAAGAAAGTAATGTAATATCATGGTTTTGATTTTTCAGAAATACAAAAAAAAATCTGTTACTATTTATATACTTGTAAAACGCTTTCCGCCAAAGACATATTATAGTAAATAAAGCTAACAAATTAACGATTATTATATATTGCTATTTTTTATGACAGTGTAAAGTTTTATCTGGGTTTACAAGAATAATTTAGATTACACTTTTTTGTGCATTGAAATAATGGACTATAAAATATTTTTCTAATGCAATTTTATATTTTTGCTTTCTCTTAATCTTCATTACAGCGACAAAATTTAGCATTTTAACTTAAAAAAGATATCATTTTCAACGCGTTGCAACCTAAATTTTAATGCATAAATGGCAGATACATTGGTATATACATTTTTATTAATGTTTTAAAATGTGTTCAATTGAAAAAAAATCCATGAAAAATTGAATGAAGTGCATGAAAAAGAATCTAAACTGAATAAGAACGATTTGTATCTAAGAGTGATCTTAAGTTAAGAGGATTTGCAATAGACATGATTCCGTGGAGAATACCACACGGAAGAAGAATCATTTATAGCTCAAATTTTACTAAGCGATACAATACGGATGAACATAAAATATTTCATTAAAAATATTGCATTTTTTGTTATACAACGAGATTAAAAGCCACGTTAAAACATATTTGTCACAAGGGATATGTGTTTTTTACTATCATTCTTGATCTTTATTATTACAGTTTCGTGAATTATTTCACAAGATAGGCCAATAATATTATACGAGTTATATTAACGTCAGGCCTTATATGATAATGTTTATTATATGAACGTAATGTTAATATCTTTATTATGAAAATAATATAATAAAAATACTTACAAGGGTAATAATATTACGCGTAAATAAAAGACACTTAGAATACAATTATCTTGAGATAAAAACAAAAGGGTGTGTTCTAATATCATAAAAATACTATCATTCGAAAATAAAATGTTAATAATTAATTTGGAATTTTGTTTTATAGATAGAGTTCAAATAAAACTATTTTTTTTTCAAATATTTTCAATATAACTATTGTTTTCGGCCGTGATTTCTTCTAATGAGCTTTTTAAACCAAATAATTCTTTGTAACATTTTTATTTTGATGTATACACAACAATTGTGTTTTTTTACTTATATACATACATCTATTTATTCTACTGTAGCTATAAAAAGTTAATAAAATGTTATTTAGGAAGGTATACAAAGAGCTTTTTCAAATAGAAACATTGAAGCATATCTACTCGTTTATTTTACAATGAAATACTTAGATTTTTGTATTATCCGTTAGCTTTATGAATAAAACTACGATTATTTTTATTTATAGGATTTGTGTTCATATTTATATTAAAGTTTTATTCTTTATCTGTCAATTTCAGATTTTTTAATTGATTGGTTGAAATCGAATATGTTATAGTTTGTCAAAGCTCATACCGTTAATAGATTAGGTTTATAAGTTGTGTATAAACATATTTAAGATAGTATTTCATATTATAATTAGTGAAATGTATATTCGATCACAAAAAATAAAAAAAAAAATGTCGAACGATAAATTGATGTTTTATTAAAAACTTACCAAGTGCAATTTTTTCTCCGGGTGACATCTGACCACGGCTTGGAGTTGCCATGGTCGTTGCCATCAGAGCAGCCAAAATAAGGGCCGTCATGGCCAATAAACCGCGGGAATCCGTTGTGGACCCCGGGTCACAGTTTTTTATTACAAAAACGAATCGAAAAACTTTTTTATTTACGACGCGCGTGGATTGCTTCTCGGCATTAAATGCCTAGTTAATTTAAATTTTGTAAGATTTAAAAAAAATTAAGTCCTTCTTCCTTCTAATTTTTAGAAACCAGCTAAAATACAACGAATTATTGTCATCATAATACTGTCCGACATTTAAACAGGTGCCCGAAAATACGAACTTCAGAGATTGTTTATTTTTTTCTGCGTGTGTATTGTTTCTGTTGAGCTATCGGAACACGGCGTGCTTGAGAAGTAGCGCGAGAATGATTGAAGAGGGGAAACGTTCACAGGCGGGGGTCGGTGTGTGCAGAGATATTCGATGTCGACACGGACGTCCCTACGTCGCGGCGCCGGCAAACCAACTGGAGGCTGACTGGACCGAGCGATCGCAGTAGCAAGGGTGCCTCCTGCCTCGGCGTCAAAAGCCGCGAAAATCAAACGTTGCACTTGCGTTAGCGATCACCAGCCGAGCCCTTTTTGAATGAAAACGAAACATTTAAAAAATATATGTTACAAATATTGTTTTTTTTTTAAACAAATTATCTATATATCACAAGTAGGCTTCGCAAACAATTAAATATATCATAATAATTGGTACTTACATCATACATTTATCACGATAAAAAATATCTTACATTTCATATAACATATAAAATGAACTCACTACAATTAAAGCATACGAGGTGAAAAGATATACTTAGTTATAGTTAAATAATAATGGTCATGGAATGATTTTTTTCTTAACACAAATAAAGAAGTTCATAACATAAACTAAGCAAACTGATGATGACCAACTTCAATTAAAAAATATGTACTACAAGTACATTATACATATTTCATTGTATTTATATAACGTTCAAAGCTATTTTTTGTGAACAATTTAATAAATCATGAGTATTTTAACGAATATTAATATATTCTAACAAACTGGTTTCAAAACTCTTCAACCAACTTTATAGCTAAAGTATGTATACGGATTTTTTTAAATTACATGTTTCAGCACGTAAAGATAAATAAATAAAACTTGAATGATTAAATTATTGAAATGTATGTGTTTTAGGGTTATTTTTAAAAATAACTGAGAGTTAAATA
>JAPMAG010003380.1:0-10324 GCA_036584685.1 Rhyacophila sp. Rhy_31_5
TAATTATTCATTGTTCTCCTTAAGAATCAGTCTCAGTTGTCAAATCAACCTTAACGTATTTATAAGTCGTTGGGCAATCTAATAATCTATTGCTCATACGTGAATTATGGTAGATACAGTCCTGAATTTATGAGAAAGATGTAATTTTAGTGATTCAAAACAGGGTATAATTAAAATTGTCACATAGAATTTTAATATAATATTTTCGATGGACATAAAACGATGAAAAATAATTTTAAAACAATCATGGACACTTTGAAAGCCACTGACTGTAACACGACAAAACATCCGCTCTGCTTCTTGAGTAAAAAATAATCAAGAAGGAAAAATATTTTTTATGCTCCGTAAAAAATAATATAAGAAAAGGGCTAAATAAAAAGGTCCTTCGTTATGAATGATGCGTCCCCACAACGATTGAGCCATACACCACCATTTTTTTAAAAATAATATCCACGTAATTGAATACTGTTTTTTTATTCCCACTTAAATCAAGAAAAATCAAATTAATTTTGAACTTTTCCTACAAAAAGAACAGTTGAATCAAAATTTGTGAAGAGATTCAAATTGTGATACTTAAGTATTTTTAAATTAGACATCCACCTTTGTATGCACAATGAGTAGGCATATACATATATGCATGCATGTAGGTTTTAATGACCGTAGTGAGTTGAGACGATTTCATACAAATTCATGATGGTTCCAAAATATATCAAAATTAATATTTAATCCATACGTCTCTAGGCAAAATTTCAATAAATTATTAAACTCTTTAAAATTACATCTAATTTTATTATCCATGTCTATATAAAATATATTACTCTTGATTTATGAAATTTTCTGTCAAATCACCGTTAGTGACTTGTTTGATAATTTTAATATTGACATTTCATTTATCAAGGAACGTTTGAGTATAAAACTTGTTCACCTAATCTCTAATTGAAATCGAATATAGACAGACATGGTAATGAAAATAAAAATAATGCTTGGAAACTTGTCATTATACTTTACGTATAACTAGAGTTGGCGATCATTATTTGACTGATTTGATGATTATTAGAGTAGTTATTTATTACAACGTAACTTATAATAAACGGATTCTTTATTATTGTAGAAATTACTGATATATTTTAGCGTTCTTTAGAAATCACTAACTGTCTCATAAATAATTGAAAGTTTGCAATAAACGCCTTTGAATTTTATGAGATAAATGAATAAGTACGAGTATCTTTATCATTAACAAACGGTACTAATGAGACTGTAGATTAAAATTAACTCCCTTCTACTCGTAAATGAAAACCCATTTTAGAAACCTTGGCCGTTATATCCAATAGCCGATACAAGAGGTTACCTTTATTGAAACTGACTACCAAAAAGATTGAGGTGGAAGGTACAATAAAACTGATATCTATGCTGACTATAGAATATGTCGGGAAGGCCCGTTTATTAGTTTTTTAGTCAAATAAGCCCGCGTGTATTCATTTATAATCCAATAAGGCCGCAGATATTTATCTATAATTTTAAAAAATAAAACAGATTAAAAAAAAGTAACATCAATAATTTCTAGACTGATGATAATAATATAATAATGATAAATCGTCTTAACCGTAAAACTTTCATGAAAAACAAAGAAAATATGAGATTTCTAGTAAAAAATATTTACGTATACCCAGCGGATCGTATCTTCAAAAAGATGAGAAATCATCGATTTAAGCAGATAATACTTAAGTGTGGGCTAATTAAATACCACACGGGTCAAAGATTTTGACTATAAAGCCGCATTGAATACCATAGAAAGCTACAGATTTCCTACTTCTGGGCTACATTTAAGCTTATTGTAGTTGCCTTTTAAGCTATACAAATGTATCAATGACTTTCAAATTCACATCCGGCTTCCTTATTGCAAACAGTGTCTTACTAAAAAAACTACTTAGGGAATACTTTTTTTGTTACTATGTGTGAATCTATAACATATTACTTTTTAATTATCTGATTATCCGAAACACTAAAATTCCTTTGTATGGAAAATAACTGGCCGCATTCATAATGTAGTGCTTGCTGTGTTGTATCAAATTGATTCATACTTCGTTTTCGTGGTTTGTTCTCTTGAATACTATGAATATGTGATTACAAAACCGGTACAGTCTTAAATACGCGTTCTTGGAATTTGTCAGTGGAAATTTTCTAATGAAACGCATTGCGCAGAATTCGCAAAAGCCTCTTTCACTAGTAACAATTTTATCCGTTTCTTTATATTAGATATGCATGTCGCGCTGTACAACCATGAAGACAATCGAATTAAATTCATTAATTGCCTCGAGATATGTCTGTGTCACTTGACAAATCGGCTATCGTGTAATTGAAACTTTCACCGGCTATACCTTTATAACACCGTGAACTACTTTCGCTCGTACGTTATTGTCTCTATGTAACAAAGCCTCCTTCCGCCTACGCTTCCTGTCTCGCTCTTATAACGGTCCCGACAAGGAGACGAATCAGAAACAATGTAGGGGGACGTGGGTGGCGATGGAACACGTCACAGAATTGGGCGTATTTTTATTTTTCGTTGTACATTTGAATTCGTGAGTGTAAACAATGTATTTATGAATGAATATCAGCTGGATGCCTCTCAGTAGGTTTAAGCATTATGCAATTTACTAGAAGCTTTATTTGGCATTTAATATTGTGTAGGTGGCGCTTTGTAACCTGCTCTTTATGTTTTTCTCAATAAATTTACCGAAATTTATCTCTCTGTTGATGATACTGCAATACATTTCATATTAAATAAACAAATAAAATACTATAATACAGACTTGATGTAAGCAATACGATAATCACTACTAATTCATTGGCTAGGTTCCATCTGAGTACCGTATATGTAGTATACTGAGTACTACAGTGTTATTATTTTCATATATTTGTTCATGTGATAAAATTCAAAATAATACTCTAAATATATTCAATATTAAAATAATTCATATAATATAGCACGTTTCTTCTGCATATTAGGTAAACTGAAGAAGGAAGATGTGTCCTTATTTTTGATATCATTTGGTAACCCTATCTCCATTTAATATCACGTGAAAATATTTATTTATAACATCGTCTTTGAGAGATATATTTTTCACAAATGCAATTCAAAACTGATGCCTTAAAGTCTGATGTTTTAAATAAGAAATACCAACAGAATACATACTATCTTATACGTATTATCATCAGAGTATGAAACATACATTTTTACTAAATACGAGGTAAATATGAGAATGAAGAATAAACAAATAGTACATACATACAGTGTGCGTAACTGTTTTATTTTGCAATAATAAAATTTTCCCACCGCACTGTTTTTTCGATGAAACAAAAAAAAATCTACCAAGAGCATATGTCAAGTACGGTAACAAAAACACTTGGTCTGGGAATATAAACATATTATCATGTAATATTATAAATTTAAAATTCATAGCACAGGATTGTACATAGAGTTAAATTTTTCAGACAGACAGGCAAAAGTGTCTTAAGGGAAAAAAATCGAATTTTCTTTATGTTAAGTCTCGTGTTTACATAAAGTCACGGTAATTCTTTTTGGTACTCACTGTTTTGTTGTTACCCACCTGATTTGAATAAAAATGTACTATTCTTTATGAGAAGTGCGAAAAAAACTGATGTCGAAATATTTACACTATATCAATTTTTCAAAATATATTACAAAACATATGTATACACTGCGCTATTATTTCAATCATAAAGGATTGAAAGAAGAGAAGATTCGTAATAAAATGTGTGTTGTAATGAAATGTATATAAATATATTATAATGTCTATAAATTTATTGAAATCCGTGATATATCCCAATTTTTTCACTTTTCAAAGGGCTATAATTGACTTGAATGATGACGCATTCTGTATTTATTCAGTTTCATATTTCACCTCCATGATCCTATTTAAATCTAAGTTAGAAATATTATTAATCTATTTATGTACTATTCAGGAATAATGAATTTATGGTAGTCTGAAAGGCAGAGTTTAAGATATACTGAAAGACCAGATTCAATTAATTACTTGGCATATGACTATTCTAAAATACAATATATTTAAATATCCACGACTTACTTTTTTATATATAATTTTGAGTCTGACTCAATGTAAAAAAAAGCGTATTATCTTCGCCCTTTATCTAAGAGGTTCATTATGTTCTTTTTGGAGATTTTTGTAATTTCAAATTGTATATTCAAATACTTTTACGACAATTATATTGCGTTTCTCCGTTAGTATCAAACTTTCGTGCCCATACAAAATTATAGGCTTCAAAGTGCCATACCCTTTAGTATCATTATAATAATGTGATCATGAAATATTGCTTTTAACTATTACCAAAACAAGTACAAAACATTTATCTCTCTTCTTTATCTATATCTACGAGTGTAAGACTTAGCTACGGGCAGGCATATTATATTTTGACGTTTTTATAATGTATTAGCGTTTTTTATTTAAACAATATATCAGCATACTATAATGCCGACCTACAAATTCTCAAAGAGATCGTGCAAGGTCAAACTGAATTAAAATCTATCGAAATGTCAAAATGCTAACTTTTATTTCAGGCAATTTTATGTAAAATAAATCAAACCCAATTGCTACACGAATTCGAGTATATGATAAGTGGGTATATTGTTAAAGTTTAAAACCAATTGGACATGTCGATAGAATAGTAATTTGTACAGCGTGCGTGCGTGCGTTCCGTTTACAATCGGTCAAATAATTTGGATTTTTTCATTAAAATAAAATAAATTGAAATTATTCATCGGTAACAATAGTAATGTGACATATATTACATTATTTCTCACAATATTTTTTGTGACTGTGTTTTTTTTATAAACATTCTATAATTTAAAATCATATTATGCGAGGTAACAAAACGCTGCTATATTATTTATTAGGCACTCGAAAAGAATAAAATTGAAATACTGTCAAGTAGAATAAATATGAAACATATGACAAAATATATTTTTCTTTATCAAAAAATCAATTTTTTTTTATCGAAATTGAAGATAGATATTATAGTAATCCCTACATTTACTCAGGTAATCGGTTCAAGGAAAACAGCGCGTATATTATATAAATAATAATAACATTTAAAAAAAGTAAGCGTTGTCAAATATTTTACTCTTGCTGATGATATATAATATAACGTAATCGTGCAAATAAAGCAATTATAATTATTCATCGAATTATAAATCATTGAAATTGTTTCATGTATCGATTTTTATGACGTAAATAACCTATCCAGATTCTGCCGCCTGTTTGCTCGTTTTCATTTCTTATGAATGATTTTGTTGGGTGGCATTTGAGCTTTTAATCATGACCAGTATAGAGGCGAGTACGTATAACAGTGATGAAAATCACGTATCACATACAGTCTCTATTTTCATGAGCTCTTTTAATACTTTGCAAATTGATCCGAGGTCCGTCATACATATACGTTGTGACGTCTTGTAAATTAATGAACACTTTAATCTTTTTAAATCCAGTAGATGGAGACCACGTAAATGTTCTGTTCTTGGCTTATAAAAATGAAAATAAGTGTGAATACACGAACGAGTGTAAGGTATGTTATTCAGAATAGAACAGACATTCATATGGAAGTGTAACAACACTTCCATATGAATAATATTCTGTCTTCCTAATAAGAATCGTGAGTATTTGTCATATTATAGTATCCAGTTACCATTCAACGAATGGGAAGTACCCAAAATACCCATAAGTGTCGACCAATATTCCGCTGTCATAACCGATGAATGTTATACATGTGCGTTATATTAATTATTACTCTGTCCTGTCAAGCAATGTTGAGTTTTCAGTTTCGCATATCATTACTTCATCGCGCCATGTAAATTTTATACTTGTTTATTTGGATTGCGTTTGGAAACAGATTGTGGTTCAGTCGCGAGTGTGTAGGGTTGGCTAGCTCTGTGTGAACAACGGTTGTGAATGAGATTTCCATGTATGGGTTGTCTCGTTACCCCCTCCTCTTGTCTAGCAGAGCTGCGAGTCAAGTCTCGCAATAGCAGCGATCGGAAACTTTTTGCTGCAATTTATAAATATCTTATGCGATCATTTTTTTTCAAGTTCGCAATATAAAAATGAAGATTTGTTCAAATTTTGGACCCCGATTTTGTATACTGTATTAAGAATGTCATAATTTAAAAGATTCAATATTTTTTTAAAGTTAGCTATCATTTAGATAAAAAATTAATCTTTGGTTAATCTTATCTTTGGCGATGAACTGGTTTTGTTTCTTCGGTGAGATCATGCGGTATACAAATATATTCTCTCGAAACCTTTGTAATTTTTATATCGCGTTATCAGAGGCACTAAACTGAAACGAAATTGATTATTTTAGGGCAAACTCTTTTTTAAGATTTTTGCCTATAACACTGTATCATCATTTTAGCAACTGTAACAAAATTCTATATTACTTATATAACATTAAACGGCACAGAAATTTTTGGTAGAAACTCTTCTAAATGTCAAACAAAAGGTCGTAACTAATTTTCAAACCAAACGATTGGTATTGGCGCGCGAATCTTTCAGTACACCTAACAGTGCACCGTTAAATACCAGGTACATCCTCCATTGTAGAAGAAATGAGAAAAACAACGAATACCTAATTAAAATTCATTTCAAATAGTGCTTATGTATGTTGGATATCGATCGAAAATTACCGATATTTTTAAGGCGAACACTATTTTTTGTCACATGCTTGTGGTTATTGAACACCCATAACATATTACATGTCACGTCACACGCCTAAAGGTTGAGCAGACACTTTAAATTGGCTTTATGAGGGATAATAGAATCAGTTTCGGATGACTTTTTTTTACCAATAAGTACGTTTTCCTATACTTTCGATATTCACAATCACTCTTTCATTGAACTATTACTTTTCTTTAGCTCTAATGGTCAATCTTTTATAACAGCTATTTTGGATTCTTATTCTTGCTACAAATATAGATGAACAAACATTTTTTTCAGAGATATAATGTGCTACATCTCTTCAAATAACGTATCATACTAAACTATTTTGAGAAACTACGTTTGTTTGTCATCTTATAAAGGTAATTCAAATATGATTCTAGGCTTCGTGGATGGATGATGAAATCCTCTGACTAAAATCTATCGTTTAGTAATGTTGGGATAAGTTGAAGCTGTATTTTGTGTACGTGTCATATAATGTACGAGTATATTTGAAGGTTTGATAAACCTATTGTGACAATTTTTCAGAAAACTAGTGTTTTGACTAGCAATTTACATTTAAATGGGAAGATTGATAGCTTTGTACATCACTTAGGCTATCTCTAAATTATCCATGACTAGATTGGTCATGTATTTTACATGACAAGTAAAATAAAATACACACATATAAAGGTGATACCAATAATATTGTAATGTAACTGCTATTATAAGACTGCATTCACCACAATTTGTATGTATAAAATAAATATATACCGTGCAAAAAAATGTAATAGATCATTTTCAAATGGTGGTTCGGATCATATACAAATACATATATTTTGTATGCGGTGGAGTTTCAATTTTCACCACGTACAATCGGGTCATATTTTACTATATTTGCTCTATTACATTTAGAGCTTCCGTACGAGTATTATAATTATTGAAAAATAAAACAAATCAGAGACTTTATTAATTGTTAATCGCTATGACCGTGACCGACATAATAATATACATTATAACCTGCCTGTACTGAAATTAAATCACCCGCAAAACAATATAATAACTATTGGGACAGAAATGTAATATGAGAGGACACATGTTTTCAGCATCTATTATTTAAATACTCGTAACTAACATTTATAGCTGAGCGTTTTGCAGGAAAAATAGTAAATTTTAACATTTAGGAGTATTTTTATTTCATACCAGGTCTCGTTAAATTCGCCGCAGACCAAAAATTCATCTAAATTTATGTTTTTCGCGAATTTTAAATGTTTCGCATTTTTTCGCATCTAATTTTCAACTCTATTCCATATTTATTGTAAAATACTGAAATTACTTGTGTCCAGTCATACGTATATACATATTTAGTCAAAGTAATATACATGCACGGTAGTCCTCATAGGTGAGTGGATAGTGCATCCAACTTATGAGCCCAGGGTCGCGGGCTGAAATTTTTTAGCTGGCAATTTTTCACATGTATTTAGAATTATTTAACATTCTTTATATTGTAGAGATTCCTGCATTCCGTTCAGAGCAGATATGGTTAAAAAAAATACAGAACACATCATCGGTATACTGGCAGAAGGCGTAAAGAAAAAATACTGTTTTGAGAAAATTGATTTTTAAAAGTTGAGTCTCCTTCATACAATTAACGATAATATGTTAAGGCAAATGAGACTGTAAGTCTTGTTGACGTTTTTTCAGAATTAGAATATATCTAGAAATATTTAATCTGATCAGCCAAATAGTTCTCAGTCGGTTTAATATGTTTTACAGTCATACAATATTCAATATCGACTTAATACACAGTGACATTTTAATATTACTGAAAAAGTACAAGAAATATGACTAAGCTTGTTTTACCAAATGATAGAACGTGCAAAAATCTACGAAAATCCACTATTAGGTCAAAATGGTCAACTTTTGACTTAACGCTTTTTGCCAGTATACGGACGACATGTATCTATTGCAAAGGAAAATAAAATAAAACATATTCTCGTGGAACAGATTTCTTGTGTCGTTTCGTGTGCTAACAATTTTCCTTTCAGTCAACATTTCTTTGTGTCTTATCCTATCGTTAATATTTCAAGAATAATTTAATCTAAGAAATGTGGGCCATAGAAAACGTCAACCTTCTTACTATACATCGACTGTTGGACTATGCAAAAAAAAAACAAAGAAATGTCAAAATATTAAAGATATAAAAACTTTGATAAAAAAATCAAAACGCTGGGTACAAGATCCACGATCACGAATAACATGTCTATTTTGTTGCGGAACATTTCTTGGGAACAAAGAAAATCGCTTTCACAACCATCATGTTATACGTTTGATGGCGCCGTACAGATGAGAATATTAATAAACAGCAATAATATAATAATAATTCTACATATTTTACAGCATCCCACATTGAAAATCGTTTTTTCTTTGTATTCCGCTTTAGGTTGTGGAACTCTGAACTTTGTTTCCATTGCGATCGGATCTCCTGTGATCGTGGCACACTGACTCGACTGCTGGTGAATAGTGGACTGACCTACAAAGCAATTTAGTAACAAAATAATAATAAAACTGGGACCATTTACTATTCCCAGAGTAGTATTGTTCAGACAACTTACTGCAGTAAGTGGTGTATTATTTCGATGATAGTCTAGTTCAGGCATGCTCAAACCTTGGCCCGCGGGCCACATGTGACTCAATTGAAGGTTTTGCGTGCCCTTTCGAGGTTTCAACTTTCTATGCATTTTGAATTTTGTTATTGGTGAAATAAATAAAAAAAACAAACCTCCAGATGTACAAACGGAACTTATAGACCTGTAATCAAATACGAGTATTGCAAAGAAAGTCATGTTCGAAGCGAATACTATACAAGAAAGAATGTTATCAAAAATATATCCTAAAAGATTAATTTCCAAAATTTAGGCAACTAGCAACGTGCATTATAGCTTCATTTGGCATCTCATATCACTCCAAATTATTTTTCTCAAAGAAAATCGTAAAATCGAAGTGTTGAAATAGTTTGACTGATAAAAAATTAACCAATATACTGCGATGCACGACGCCCAAAATACCGGTCGATATTTAAAAAAAATATCAAACAACAAAAAATAAATGTTAAAATGATTTTAAATAATAATAAAATATCTTAATTGTAAGTTGTTTGTTTGTTTATCTATAATATAAAAAATATCATATTATTAATTTTTTAAACATTTATGTGTAGCCCGTCAAAAGCCGGGTATACACGGTACAATTTATCTGTACAATTTGAGCAATTTATCTTATCTCAGAGATAAATCTGAAGGTTAGTGTTGTTTCTGAAAACCGATCGACGATTTATTTTGTAACAGATAAATTGGTCTAAATTATCTGTGGTGCAACACATACTAGAAGATCGATTGGCGACAGATAAATTGGACCAATCACAGCTGTCAGTCTGGGTAGGTTATGACGGCGCATTTGTTTTCTTCCTGTTTTTTGTTTGACCTTTGCATAAGTTAAATTTATTTATTTTAGACTTTTTAAAGTTCTTTTCACATGACATAAAAAAAATTATAGAGGGATTTATTGAACACTATACCATAGTCATGAGTGTCACT
>JAPMAG010003382.1:0-10322 GCA_036584685.1 Rhyacophila sp. Rhy_31_5
GCCATTTTATTAAAACAATACTACAGTTTTATACATATTTCAACAAAATTAGCGGTATTTCACGATATGCCTAGGAATTTCATGATCTGGCGAATTATACGATTGGGTGGCGACATATATACGACCACGTATAATATATGAGTACATTTTAATATTTTTATTGCTTATACATAACTTATATATGTACATTTAGGTTATATTTTTTCTTTTAATCATATCCGCTCTGAAACGAAGCATATGGATCTTCAAAATGAGAAGATTTTTTTACGTGTAATAATTGAGTGATATGGACGAAAAGTTGGTAACCCACAATGAGAAAAAGTAGGAGGAAGAGTCTATTCCCATCAGCTTTACTTGGTAAATGACTACACAATTAAATGAGGACAGTGGAAATATTCTGCACACTCTAGTACTTTTACACCAAAATCTTAAGAAGTTCTTCCCGGGAGACTCTCGGCACTTCCTTGAGGAGCGCTTCACGTTTATTACACCACTGTATACACTGTAAGGGTGTAAGGATTTAGCGGGTGTTGGTGAGCTAGTTAAGCTGTATGTTATCGTTATTTATTATACTTTGGTAAATATAAGTGAAAACTAATGTTATTATTTGAAATTTGTTTCCAATATTTTCGAACCACATCAAAATGCAAAAAAATCTCCAATTCGTTCTAGGATCAAGTTGTGGGAATGAAAGTCGGTCGCTAAGTGAGAAACTTCTGGATGCATAACTGAAAATCCATGTACTGAAATGCCTCGGATGAGAATTATTTAATAAAATCAAATTTTTTTTTTAATTTATTGTATTTTTTATCCGCCAGAACTCTCAGCGTTAATTTTACATTTCCGCCTGCTAGACAAGGCGCGAAATAATCTTTTTTATCGTTTTGTTTTTAATTATACTTGATTTAAAATTGTATGAATGACATTATCATACGCCACAATGCAGATGTCTTAGATAATTTAAAAAGCCCATCTTTATTATAAAAAACAAGTTGATAACGTGTTGAAATGTTCTATCAAAAACGCTAAAAAATAATGTGTATTTATTAAATTATAAGTGTGAAATGATATGTCGTTATTACTAGTGTTATATTTACGAGTAACTGTCAGATTTCTATCGTATGTACAAAATTTACGACACTTTGAAAAGCAGTGATCAGGAAATCAGAAGCTTCAAACTTTCCGGCCGCCTATCGTCAGCGAAAAGCTCTTTTTGCATCGCTTAACTTATTTTGGTTTATTCAAACAAACATGATTGACTTTCTCGTATTTCAATAACCGCCGTCATTTTTTTACGATAAGTGAAATAATTTCAAGCACACAATAAGTAAATCGTTTTTTTCGTTGTTACTGTGAATAGAGTAAATAATACTTTACAAACATTGTCTAAACAAACTTGTTTTTATAAATTACGTAGATTATACTTACATCCGCATGTGGAAAATAATTTATTAAGTTACGCAGTCAGTTAAGCGCAATAATCAATACTTAAACATTGTTCTTCTTCTTTTAACCATATTCGTTCCGAAATGAAGTGTATGGATATCTACAATGTGAAGATTGTTTTTGAAAAAAAATGGTTTTTGAAATAAAATCAAATGCATACGTGTACTATAGAAGAGTATGAATTTAGCGTTTAACCATATCCACTCCAAAACTATTCGTATGGATCTTTGCATTGTGAAGATTGTTTCGACAGGTTTTTACGAATAATAATTGACAATTATCGGCTTAACTGTTTCGCGTTCGTATCATGGCTACAATGCAAATGAATAAATATTTGAACAATTTAGCGACCTGCGCTGGCCTTGAATCCGTGACCCCCGCTTTTTAGGCGTACGCGCTATCTACTAGCGTAACGAGGGAGACTACGGATAAAACGTTAATACTTAAATAACTTCCAAATATTGTACGTTAATTTTGTATATTCCACAATCTTCAACAAAGTCCATAATAGTGGAGAGGGCTCTAAGTAATCAGTAATGAGTTAAAAATGAGTAAATAATATAATACGTCTTTTATAAAAACAAACATGGTAGAAAAACCACAATAAACAGTAGCAACATAGTATTTTGCCCCGTAGGCTTCGACCAATCAAACCTTCATGGAAAAATATACTGTATTTTTGCCTTTCAACTATATTTGTACGCAACAATTGACCCAACCAAAGAGCTTTTGTTTTCGGTAATATATCTTAATAATAGTTATGTTTACGTTTGACTTTTATTTTAATATCTTATTTGTGAAAACACATTACTGATTTTTGTATAATTATTTTATCGTTGTAAAATTTGAATAATTAGTGTCATGTTCAAATAATGCTTGATAGCAAATTTAACTATCTTATTCGAGTGCAGTTAAAATTGATTAGTACTAAAATTCCTAATAAGAATATCTGTCAATACAAACTGGTTCTGAATATATATATTATATCATTTCACATGTGGTATCTTTCCTTTTAAAACCGCTCTGGGGTCGTCCACAAACCACGTAACGTTTTTTCTTACATTTTTACCCTCCCTTCTCCATGTAACACCATGTAGACATTAAAATTGACCCCCCTCGCTCTTTTAAAAAGTTGTATAACTTTTCATATTAACCGATTAAGTGCCAGAATCGAGTTAACTCGCACAGCTTAAAACGTAGTTTGGTAGACAAATTTGAATATTTTGCATGATTTTAAATGTGGAAACGTAGAGATATGGCGATACTATGATAACTAAAACTAAGTCATGACAAAAAAACATTCAATATGTGTTTGAAAAAAATATTATTAGCTTCTATTTTTGTTTAAAAATTCACAGCTTACCTGGTTGTGACATTATGTCTGGTACAGAAATGGTTATATTATAATCACCTCGTATCCACTTTTTGAGAGGGGAAAATGTTACGTAGCAATTAAAATTAACCTACTCTCCTCTTTGTAATGCCATGTACGAGTAGATGTTGATGGTCACCCTTTTCTCCCCGTTAAGAGCGTTACGTAGCTTATGGACAGCCCCTTTATACAAAAACAGACACAGAAACAATAATGTATTATACTCTAGTTGTTGCATTAACAGCAAATTTTTCATAGTTAATAGCTCACTTTATTTGTAGTGGGCTGATATCTATAATAAATAATAAACACAAGATTATCACTTGCTGTATGTTCGCCTCGCTTGTTTGTCATAAAGTGGCTACTCACGTCCGAATTCAACCCAATCTGCTGGGAATCCACTGACTGGAAGTGGGGATTTACAAATTTGCATTCACTTAACTGTATGATATCAAGAGGAGCTTTTGAAGGACCCACCAGTGACCCGCCAGTACTCACAACCGTGATTATGCGCGCTCATCTGCCTGACCTTTCAAAAAAGCAATGTTTTTTTATTTCCCACATTTTAATTTTAAATCTGCCCGTAGCGGAATCACACGAGACGGTATCACCATCCACGGTATGCTAAAGAAAGAATGTAGTAAAAGAAAGAATGAGAATGAGTCGAAATCTGCCTGGTCATTCAGTCTCTAGTATCATCAGGTGTTGTCCTGACTTGTCTATTCACATGTCAATCTGCAGGGACCTGACCGATCGGTCATGTAGATTAGGTGTCAAATTAAGACGTGAGTGGCCGTGTTTATTCAAGCAAAATAAGTACCATTTAAAAAAACATATATTACTTATTACTAGAGAAAATATTTCAATCTATTGACAGCGTAAATATTTCATTTTTTATTTACAGAAAGTCTATTATTAAATTGTGTCCATATTTTTGTAAAATATACCAATAAAGAGTATGGTGTAAAAAGACATTTTCTTCAAATACAGTATACAGATAGTCGTCGACTTACGATCAAAATCGATTGCGATAAACGAGTCGTAAGTTGATCTGGTCGTAAGTGGGCTTATATAATAATTTCTGTGCATTTGTAAATTATATTGTGTGATGATATTATAAGACTGTTTTCTATATTTATGTTATAATCAGTGTATCAGCACTGTCATTTATCGGATTTCTCTATAGTTTCTTGTTTTATTATTTTACGAATCTATTTATTTTCTTTATCATTAGCATTTATGATATATATTCGGATGTCTTTAAGTACTCATTACTTTGGTTTTTTTTTACATTTGTAAAGACTAAGTAAAAAAGGTTCGCCCTTAAAGGTGAGTGGATAGTGATCCGACTCAGAGCCGAGGATCATGAGTTCGAGGCCCATGCTGGTTGCAAACTTTACAAATGTTTATTCATTTGTATTGTAGTCAGGACACGAATCCGAAACGATTGAGCTAATAATTAACAACTATTACTCATAAAAATGAATGTTAAGAAAATCTTCACGCTATGAAGATCCCATATACTCCATATAGGAGCGTATATGGAAAAAAAAGTAAAAAATATGCTACATTAAACTTGGTTAAATAGATATTTTTCATCCACTTGTTTTTATTATCCACTATCGAGGCAATCTGAATAACACAGAAAGGTAAATATTATAGCTGTAATGAAAAGTAATGAAAAAAATCAATGTTCTAGAACGAAGTGGTCACATCATATTATAAAAAATTCTTGCGTGGAGATAACATTGCTGACTTTATTAATAATGGAAAAGTTGAAATAAACTGAAAAGTTTTATATATTTAGTTAAAATACGTATGGCCTTGATCAAATTTTATCATAACATAATAATTAAACCAACTCGTAAAAGTAGACGATGATCTATACGAATATTTCAAAATTTGTTTTTCCTGTTCAGAATTATTGTATTGGGCTCGCAGAAAGCGATGATGTGTAAGTTTGAACGCAGTCTAATGGGGAGAAATAAACTTAAGGAAAATTACCTTTTCCCTGGAGAAAATATTTTCATAACATTTCAGCGAGCGTTTGGTATGATGAATGAACTGTTTCAAATTTTGAGTTTCGTTCTGGGAAAGTAATTTTATTTACTAAAGCCTGTTGGTGATTATAAAGTTTATAAGAAAAAAAACATATTCTATAAGAAAAACATTAAAAATACGAAATGAACTTAATTTTTTGAAATAAAATATAAATCATTTTATAATAACATTGTCTTAAAAATAAGTTAAATAAACAAGTTAATGATAATTTGATGAAGTCGTAGAAACATTTAGATAGAGTAATCAGAATCTCGACAATTTTTATGTCGGTATAAATCAGAAGAATACAAACTACGGCCCGCGAACGAAGGGTTCGTTCATAAACCACATAAGACTTATTCTTACGTTCTTTTCCCCTCCCCCATCCATGTAATATCATGTAGATATTCAACTTAATCCCCTCTAATCCTCATCTTAAATCTTGTGTAACTTTCTACGTTAAATAGGAATGAAATGTGTGATATTTCAAATACAAAAAATGTTTTTTTAACCATATCCGCTCCGAAACGAAGCATATTGATATGATGGACACTGTGAAGATTGTTTTGATAGTTTTTAAACGAGTAATTATTGTCAATTATTAGCTCAACCGTCAGCGAAAAGCTTTTTTAGTTTATTCAAATAAATATGATTAACTTTCTCTTATTTCAATAACCACCGTCATTTTTTTACGATAAGTGAAATAATCGCAAACTTTTTATAAGTAAATCGTTTTTTCTGTTGTTACTGTGAATAGAATAAAATCAAGGTAAAATTTGTTCATTTAAATTAGATAGATTATTTTAGTTTTACTTACATGCGCACTTACAAAATAATTTATTGAGTTTCGTAGTTAGTTTACCGCTATTCAATACTATAACATTCTACTTCTTTTTGTAATCGTATTCGCTCCGAAATTAAGCATATGGATCTCCATGATGTAAAGATTGTTTTTTAAGAGTAATAATTGTCAATTATTAGCTCAACCGTATCAGGTTTGTGTCCTAGCTATATTACATATGAATAAACATCTGACAAATATTGCAGCCGGCACGGCTCGCGAACCCGCGATTCTCGGCTCATGAATCAGATGTCACTATCCATTCACCTATGAGGGCGTGTTAAAAGTGTTAGGTAATAATAAAAGTTAACCCACCATTTCTCTTATAACGCCATGCAGACGTTGGTGGTCATTTCTACGCCCCCCTCAAGAGCGTTACGTGGTTTGTGAATGACCTCTAAGACTGGTTTGTGCGCACCATGACTAATACAAAATAATTCAATAATTTATTTACTGGAAAAAAATAATCTTGTTCAAAAGAAGTAATTTTAGTAATGTATATCGTGCTCTAAACGCAAAAGGCGGATAAAATCACAAGATGTGTAAATGCTGTCAACTGGATTATTTAAATCGTGTCACATTTATTTGAAACGAAAATTGAAGACATTTTTATAAAGTTAAGTAAAGTTAAAATTTGTATAAACAAAAAGCAATGGATATTACTAGACAAATGACCCACCCTCAGTGAGTAATTATTTATACAAATGAATGCTTAACAAAGAGGAAATTCTTAATTTAAACGTTTCCTGATTGCGTTTCCTGTCTTATAATAAATCATATCCGTGAAATTTAGACCGCTGCTGCAATCATAAACGGAAGCATTTTTATTTGACCGATAATCTAATTATCTTTTCGATTATTTTTTATTGCGGTATGATAATGAAAAGAAATGATTTTAAAAATGTATTTGAAATGCGTCTAAAATTAATTGAAATTATAATAAAATCGTTCAAATTCACTGTAGTATAAATATTAGGTAGGTATCATTTAATTAAACTTAATTTCTTATTTGAGGAGTGTTATATAAAAAGTTGGTAATCCACAATGAGACAGTTATATAATAATCGCAGTTGAAAGTTTCTTACCTATTTAAAAATATACTGGTTACCAAGATTACTTTTAAGGTATCTGAAAATTTGAATGAAAAAGTGTAAAATAGTAAATAAATCGCCTAAGAATCGAATAATATGTAATTCTACCTAAGTGTGGGTTACCAACTTTCTACATCACACCCCTCATTTATTCGAATCTACAATTAAATGAGAATATTGGCCATGTTGTTTTAGTATCCTGATTAATAATCTATTACAAAAGTATGATATTTTACTTAATAATTAATACTAAAATAAACTGATTCCGTCTCTTATTATGTATAATATTTAAAAATACATGATTATACCAGATGTTTTCTCATTAAATGGCCAGAAGCAGCCACTTGACTGACATCTTATTCTATACATCAATGTTAAGTCGCCCTCGTGGGTGAGTGGATAGTGCATTCGACTCACGAGCTGAGGGTCTAGGGTTCGATTCTCATAGCTGGCGAAAATTGCACAGGTTTTTTCTGTGCATTTGAAGCCAGGATATGGACCAAATTGTCTGAGCTAATAATTAACAATTATTAGTCGTCAAAAAATCTGTCGAAAATGCTTCGGTTTCGGAGCGGATATGGTTAAAACAATGTTGACAACATGAAGCGTCTAGTTACAACAAGCGATATAAGCACATTTTGTCTAAATCGAGTAAATATACTTTCGCATTCTACGCACAATTTTACACTATGTGTGAAAATTTTATGTTCACCAATATAAACTCATGAAAAAAATAAAACGCGAAATGTTCCTGCGTTGGAATATTTGAAATTTTGTTGATTCCGCGCTCATTTAAATATTCTTTTTAAAGTTTATTAGCTAATAGAGCACGTATTTTGTTTTTATTTCAACATAGAATATGATGAAAATAAAGAAACATAACATACAACAAAATTTGACCTTGAAACATAAAAACATTGTTTGCCGAAAATATTGAAATGTGCTTATATCCCTTTTTGTAACTAGACGCTTTGTATATTCAATAAAATATAAATTATAAAATTATTTTCCATTTATTATTATTAAAAAAACATGGGCATGGAATATAAAACGCACCTGTATTTTAAAACCAGATAACAATTGACAGTTTGGATTGTCCGTTCCCTTGAGACTTTAGAATTCTTGAGATACTTGAGAGTTCAGATGATGATGTGATTATTGAAGTTATTTTGGCGAAGCTTTGTTGTAAAAAGTTTGTATTAATTACCTGAATAATTTATACTGTATAAACACAGCGCTAATTATTTAACATGAAACCCTAAGATATTTGTTTCTCGGGAGAAAAGTATATGTATGAAACTCATGTAAATACACTAAGTAGATTGTTCTTTTTCAAAATCTAAAGCTGATTTTTGGCTTAACTCTTTTTTACAGTACGTGTATTTAGTTTTGTACTTTGTAATTCTCAAATAAAATCATTTTTCAAAAAACTGAGGGTTTCACCCTTTTACCTAAGCAGGGTCGATATTATCTTGAAATAAATGATCCAATTGCAGCTGGATTAGCCGAAAGTGGAGTCTGCCATAAAAAAACCTGATAATTATGTGATTTAAGCCAGCTTAAATCACAGTGTATTTGTCAAAGTTAATGAATAGATTAAACAATTGTAGTAAATTTGTTGATTTGTCCCATTGAACATTAATCAGATATTTGTATAAGATTTGAAATGAGGCCAAGTGCGGTGCTATGCTTTTGAAGAATTGAGGTTAATGCGGCACAACGCAAGAATCACGCATGCGTTGTCGTTAAAGCGGCTTGTCGTGGCTCCGTGACCGCTTAAACGCCGGTTATGTACTATCAAATTGAATATTATCTGCGGCTATGAAAAAATAAGGGCCCACTTTTGGCGGCAAGCTCACAAACCGTGTTTTATGTGACATGGCACATTTTGAAAATTGCTCGCCAAGCCAAACAGCTTTCGCCGAATCAGCCATTAAAAAAAAAACATCGTCGTTAAATTTGTGAACTCATAATCTGACGTAACATAAATAATATTTGGCTGACGATTCACTTTTTTTCGACTAACCCTTTCACGACTCGAAAATTTATACTTTACCATTCACCCCCCCATATAATTTTTATTGGTGATAATAATTTTTATTCGTTACACGTACGAGTATTATTAAATTATATATTATCAATTCAGAAAAATAACAGCCGTATCGTCCCTAAACTACATAACGCTCTTGAGGTGTAGGAAAGGGTGACCATTAAGGTCTACATTGCATTTAAACGGGGAGAGTGGGTTCAACTTTCTTTTATTTTATAATCTCCACAATGTGAGGATTATTTTTACAGTTTATTTTTTACGAGCGATACTTGTCAATTATTAGCTCAACCGTTTCGGATTCGTGTCCTGGCTAAAATACAAATGAACAAATATTTGAAAAATTTTGCGACTAGCACGGACCTTGGACCCGTAACCCTCGCTTGCTAGGCGTACACGCTATCCACTGACCTAAAGAAGACGACAGGGTTAATTTTTACTGTTACGCGACATATTTTAATTTTAAATCTCGTAAATGTTCTTCCCATTTAATGTGGTAAGTTACGTAACCTTTGAAAAGATGATTAAGAAAGTTATTAAAGATTTTTTTCCCCTATCATATACACTTAGTAGATTGTTCTTTTTTCAAAATCTAAAGCTGATTTTTGGCTTAATTTCTTTTTAAAGAACGTGTATTTAGTTGTTTTCAAATAAAAGCACTTTTCAAAAAACTGAGGATTAAGCATTTTCGCATAAACCAGGTTAATATGGTGTCTGTATGTTCATACCAATGGTCGTAATATAGTTTAAGAAAAGAAGAATATAACTATGAATACGGGTGTTATTTGCGTACTTATCTAAATACAACCAAAAATGTATTGATGGTAGTTAAAAGCTGTCTTAAGTCTAAAAATGTTCATAGCAGAAGGAAAAATGTGATATAAAAAATCTGACAATCTCATAAAAGCTTTTTTTATCTTCGTACAAATATTATATGTCTGGGACGATAGAATACTTTGCCTTCGTACACGTAAAATATTCTTTACATTAAAATAGAATATTACTCAAAGGCACTAAAAACGAACGACATAAAATTGAAATGTACATATTCCAAACAGTTTTAGTGTTCTTTTATATCTGGTTCAGTATGCTAAATGTATGTCAGTGGCTTTGTCTATTAAAATATTTGACGTGCATACAATCTGGACGAAAAAACATTTCACTAGTGACGTTGGTGAAAATTTATTGCCGCGTGACAGTCCCAGTACGAAAATTGTGCTGAAAAGCGTAAGTTTTTCCGCGGAAAATGCGTTTGGATAAATGCAACATGTTGGTGCATCCGTTGCATGGCTGGCTAGTAATAATTATTTTATATACAGTTTTATACTACAGTGTTGGTAATTGATTAATCTCTCATGTAATGAGAATGAACATAAATTATCAGCGTACAATGTATTCTTTATTCACATATCTCTATTACAGTGCTAAACATTTCGAGTTAATGAGTTTTCGACTTAACAAGAATTTTGAGATACAAAGGATTTA
>JAPMAG010003384.1:0-10319 GCA_036584685.1 Rhyacophila sp. Rhy_31_5
AAAAAAAATACATTTACATTCTACGTACAATTTTACACTACGTGTAAAAATTTTATGTTCCAAAACCTAATATAAACTTATGGAAAAAAAGAAAATATCCATGCATTAGAATAGTTCAATGCATTTAATATTTATTTTATTTTAAAGTTTATTAGCTAATAAACGCTGTTGCTTTATTCTAATTTAAATATATGATATGATGAATGTAAAGAAACTTAATATAAAACAAAATTTTACCTTGAAACATAAAAACATCGTTTGCCGGAAATATTGAAATGTGCTAATATCGCTTTTTGTAACTAGGCGCTTCATATGTTGAGTTTTTTAAAAATATAGTACATTTTTATAATTATACAACAGCCAATATAGAACAGAACAAATCACAAATCTTAAAAAGATTCAGGTTTTACTCTAATTGTAACCAGAAATTTGGTAGTTATTTTAAAGCAGGGATTAATTCAAATCCTTCTGTTTGATAGTTTGGAAATTTATAGTAAGTAAATGTCTAACAGTATATTGAATGTCTGTCCAGAATTATTACTGGGATGATAAATTGCAAACGACACTTTTATTTAGTTGGCGGTGGCATGTAAAATGCTTTCATGATATAGATTAATGGTGAAACACAGCTTACTTTGAGAAAACGGTGTAGCATTAGGGAAGTATTTGTACGTAGAAAATGCTATAACACGGTATTGCTTTTATTTTATGATTGACATAATTTCCGTTTCATGAAAGAGTTTTAATGCACAGGTGACATTATTTACGTTTATGTTCAACATAAAAAATCTAATATTATATTTATCGTTGCTACCGAATACTTAAGAATATTTAATGAAAATGAGTAAACAGCTAGCCTTTAGGGTGAAATAAGTCAGGCTTTGACACATTAATAAAAAATATGTTATGTTACAAGTATATTCATTTACACAAGCAATATTGATATTTAAAAAATCAATACAGATAATTTCATAATTTAAGGAATGAACAAAAGATTAACCAAGAATATTTATTTTACTTTTGTATATTTCTAGCTCTTTTTGTCTACTTATGTTTATAGATTATACTACATCATTAAAATGATAATCCACGAAAAAAATAACAGATATTAATATGATTTCTTCTAGAGTACCACGTGACTAAAAACTTCCAATGATGACAGTGATTTTTCACCAGTTCTCCATAAAAACGCATTTTCTTTTGGACAGCAACGTTGAACGTGTTTATTTTTCATATTCAATTTAATTTAATGCGTTCAATTAAAAATAAAATATACAGTCAACCCCTCTTTAATGTAAAAAATGGACTTTGCTGGAGAAATTTTCAAATTCAAGATTTTTCAAAAAAGATATACATACACACATGTTATTAAATGTGTAAGTTTTACAAATAACAGTACGCCATAAGGAGGACCACTATAGAAGGCACTGCCGCAAATGCTATAGGAAAATTCTCTAAAAAAAGTACGCTATAGGGGGGTTTACTGTATTACGAATTATGTCCCATTTTAAATGAACATCATATCTTTATTAAGTATTTTTTTATAAAACGACCTCTGGAATATATCTACTGTGCAAAAATAGAGAAAAAGATGTAAAAAATATGAAAATAAGTATGTTCTGTATTACTCTCCACCCTTTTTGATGCTAATTCACTATTTCCAAGGTAATTTCATTTTAAACTTGTGTTTTGATATACGAGTAAGAGTAGTTTCAGAGTTTATAGAATAAAACTACTGTAGGAAATAATTTGTGAAAAGATAACTTTTTTATCTCTTAGCGTAGTTTTCATCAAACACCATGCTTTTTATTCTCAAAATACTTCGATATTTGTGTTTTTGTCACATAAAGACAACGTATGTAACAATTCTGCACTGTGAATTAAAATTTGTAATCTAATCGTCTTATCCCCATTCGGTGCATTTGGAATTCAAGAGAATTTTAATAATTATATTCTTACATGCTAATAATATCACAGTATTATATATATTCAAGTATGTTAACAAAAAAAAAATAAGGACAGGTTAGTAAAACGAAATATTTTTAACTGACCGTTCTTGATTTTTTTTAAATGTATACTGTATAAGTATGGATAAAAAGATTTTATAATGTTAGTATTTAGATTATATGTATATAAAATAATGATATGCAAACAAGTATTTGGTTATTATAAAGTATTCACGATTAAGCAACTTTTTGTATACTTGTGTGTGGAGAACGTTTTTCTGTAAAGTTATCTTTAAAAATGAATGAAGTTTTTGTAAAGTTTCAAGCATATGATGTACTTTCTTAGTTATCATTTTTAACTTAAGTCTAATCTTTAAATTTTTTTAAGAATGTCTTAAAATATCACGATAAAAAAATATACCCATATCACAGTATTTTTTTCATTAAAAATCTACATATTTTAAGTATAAAATATTGAATACATTATAATAACGATTGCCTTTTACCTTTATATTTTTATGCTTTTTCAGTAAAACTACACATTGTACTTCTGCATGATTTTGTAAAAAGTTTTAAAACTAAGTAGAAACTTTTTATCTTTGTTCTTAACGCGTTTAGTACTCGTAAGTAGATCAAATCTGAAGGTGCCTGTAGATTGATACCATTTAAAAAGAAACAAAAGTATTTTATACGCACAGTTCATACGATTTATCAGTATATAAAGATACCCCCTATATCTGTAGACTTTCTTAAACTTTACCGCCGTCAAATATAAACTCAGGAAAGCGTAAAATCAAAGATACACCCAGTTACCCGTATCAAGTAACTTCAACTAACTCTCGTAACTCGGCTACTTTTTATAGCAAGGCCTCCCCAAGATTTATATTTATAGAGAGGCGACAAACCGGTTTGTTAAGAATCAAGTCGTTTCTATTGTCAGTTTTCCAGTCGGCTGTATCGCCGGCTTAATAACCCCGTCAAATAAAATGAAAAGCTAAGCTCTCAGTGTTCGCCGGTCGGAAAAGCGCTTAGAAATACTTTGTAAAGCTCTCCCGCTGAACTTTTCATGCGACGTTTGGCCGGCGATCAAATAAATTTGCTTTTTCATCGCCGAAGACCGTTTTGTAATGAACCGTTTTGGGCATATTGATTCATGCAAATTTATGTTTTCTCACGAAAGGGTGAAATATTATTTTCCGCGTTGAAACCTTAAAAACAACCCTTTAAAATGTATTGTATATTACAACTCTCAAAATGTATTTCATCTCTCATGAATTAAAAAAATAAAACCGATTATTGCTCATAATTTTTTTTACAATAAAGATTTATTATAACATATTGAGGTCCAGCTACGTTTTAATTAATGTAATACAATTCGAATAATAGCGTAATATCTAATTATAAAAAATGTAATATCTTTGATTATATACTCGTACTTATAAAAAAACAAATAATAATGTGTACTTACTAAAATGCAATATTATGACTTTGCTAATATTTTTGTTACACCCATTACCTCCATTTGATAATATAAAGCAATGGTTAAATATGAAAGAAACTCTTTTTAAATTCCAATTGAATTCTAAGTTCTAAATTATTTTTACGTAGACTTTTTTCGATCCGATTCCAGAAGCAATATATATATATATATTTAAATTTATAATAATTTAAGCGAATGAATTAGATTTACTAAAGCCTACTGCACCGCTAAAGGTTTTCAGATTTTTCTTGTTTTTTAAAAATGTATTGTCTAGAAATTGATATGAAAAAAAAACTGTGCTATTTTTATATGTTATCATTAAATAATGTAATCAAATCGTTTTATCTAATAAGCTATCCTAATTTTTATAGATATATTTACTGAAAAATAATCGATGTGACATGTTGCATGTAGTATTCATATCTATAGGATTAGGTAAATATTAAATAATATGTCGTCAATATAAGAGATATTAAGAGAAATCGCATAAAAAATAAGTATCTCAATGACAACTAGATAAATGTACGGTTGTTTTGGTGTCCATCGATATAAAAATGTTAGGATGTACAACTTTTTGTAGAATGAAAATACTAAAAAACAAATCGGGATAGTTATTTTAGAATATTCCATTATGCTTTATGCTATATTTACAAGTTTTTAAATACTAACATATTTTTTAAAAATGCATTGATAATCTGGAAGATTAGAAAAATAGCAGATACTTTCATCGAGAGTTAAGAAAATTTATTTTGAATTATTATGTTTGTTATTGAATTTGTTATGTCGATTATGGCCAAAAAAAAAACCATTTCCAGATAAAAAGAAAATATTAACTAACAGCATTTACATATATTTTATTAATTAAACAAATTCTCGTAGATGTAATGCAAAAATAATATTATACTTATACAGGCACTATAGAAATATTATAAAATATTAAAATTATTTCTTTTCATTGAATATTAACTTTGAGCAGAATATCATTAAAATAATTACATTGGAAATGAAAGAAAAAATTGTGTTTTAATTATTGTATGTTAATTGTAAATTAATGTTATGAACAAAATTAAAATATTGTCTTAATTAAAATTTATAATGAAAATCCAAATCTGTGAAAATAAATTTTCTTTTCTTAACCATATCCTCTTTGAAACGAAGCATATGGATCTCCACAATGTGAAGATTATTTCGACAATTTTTTCACGAGTAATAATTATCAATTATTAGTTCAACCGACCATGTCTTGGTTTCAAATGCACTTGCAAAAACTTGTACATTTTTTCCCGCTATGTCACGGGTTCTTAAACGTATGTAGTCCAAGGACCCACTCTTGAACAAGATTTTTTTTGCGGACCCCGTCCCAACCCTAGGCATTTTACGTTGTTCTTGAAACTTAGTTTATCATTTAATAATCTTATAGGCACTACGTTATAATAAATATTGGTAAAAATGTATCTATGTTGTCTTCGTTAGTCTAGTTGGTAGCGCGTAAGTCTATCAAGCGGGGATTTTGGGTTCAAGGCCCGGGCTAGTTGCAAAATTTTTTCAAATGTTTATTCATTTGTATTGTAACTAGGACACGAATCCAAAACGGTTGAGCTAATAATTTACAATACACTGTGAAGATTCATATGCTTTGTTTCGGAGCGGATATGGCTAAAAATGTATCGCTGGTTATTTCAATTACAAGACAAGACTATTCTTTAATATATTTTAATAATTTCGCGGACCTTCGGTAATGGCTACGCAGACCCCCAGGGGTCCGCAGATCATAGTTTACTATTGAGCTATGTGGATTTAACCCTAGACTCTTGGGTCGTGAATTGAATGTACTATTCACGTACCTGCGAAGGCGACTAAATATAATATAAAAAATATATAATTTTAAAACTTGTATTTTCATTTCAATTATGATATACTCGTACAGCGATTTTTATAAAATGAAAACAATGTGTAATTATTGCTAGTTGTGATCTCTCTCTTTCACTCTCATAATAATTAATTTCTGTATGCAATTAATGTACTATTATTTAGCGTATAAGAGGCGTTCGTTTCAACAAACGATGGGTTAATTTAAGTGTAATATGATCAGCGGATTAACAATATTACAATACATTTGATACTCTAGGTCATATAGAATGAAACAAGGCAAGATTTAATAATATACATCTTTAAATATGTGGTATTGTTTAATAATTCACTATAGACTGATATTTATTTTAACATATAAAATATAATATTTGTATGAAAGATTTTTTAAAATTACAGTCACAATAGTAAATGAAATAAATACCTTCAGACTCACTTCACACAAGCAAAAAAAACATAAATAATTATTAAATTAGTGCTACATCATATATAATCAAGTAATACAGTTTTACAACATTTTTTCACAAATATATTAAAAGCTCATTTTGTCTACTACACAATTTTAAACTGAATTTATTTTCAATCCAAAACTAACAATATTAAACATTTTTTTTACTGCATTACGACAAAGTGAAAACTTTCAACATTGTTTTTTTATCGATAGTAGATTTATTTTATTAGATCAAACATTTTGAGTGTAAATATAGTAAACCTTGCTGAAAGAAACATACATTATACGAGAGACATATTTGTTTTTTTTAACAATTGGCTTGAATTCTAACGACTGAGTTGCAAACGATTTTTGGTTTAATTTGATGTTACGTTATCGGTATACTGACAGAAGGCGTTCAATAAAAAAAATACTGTTTTGAGAAAATTGATTTTTAGAGTTTGAGTCTCTTAAACAAATTTAACGATAATATGTTTAGGCACCTGAGATTACAAGTCATGTTGACGTTTTTTTCCGAAATTAAAATATACCTAAACACGCTTAACCCTTTGATTAGTGAGTTAATTTTTTCGCACGCAAATTCTGGGAGCAAGATACTTTTGCACATCTCATTTTTAAAAAAAATAATCAAGTACTCTCAAGAAGGTATTTGAAGAAACTCCAGTAAGCACTCGATCCATCGGCTGCCCCCAGAAAGAGATGGGCGGACAATGTAACCAGAAATGCGAAAATGTTGAACGTGAATGACTGGAGAGAGAGAGGGGCCTGGAGGGAGGTTGTGCAGTCGGCCATGGACCTGAATGAATCATAGCGCCAAATTATAATAATCAAAACTGGTTCTTGAATGTTTGTATAATTATCTAGTGTGTCTACTCCCATTTCATTATGAAAAGAACATTTTTTTTTCTTTACAATATTCATTATGATTCTAGGATGAGCTTAAGGGAAATCTTCAATGCTCATACTAATCAAAGGGTTAATCTGACCAGTCGAATAATTCTTAGATGGTTTAATGTGGTTTGCCAGCAATAAAATATTCAATATCGACTTCGACGAAAAAGGACAAGGAATATGGCTATGCTTATTTTACCAGATGATAGAGTGTGCAAAAATATACAAATTAGCTAAAAACTCTCATTTTTTTGACCTAACGCCTTTTGCCAGCATAGTGACGATATATATTATACAGTAAAAGTGTTTTAAAAATGATAAATATTGAAATAAGTAAATGTTTTTTTGGATCATTATTAATTGTTTCTAGCCCAAATATACCTCTGTGAAATGTTGCGACTTGTTGAAGTCTGGTACAAATAATTGTTGAACAATATGGATTCGCGAGTAAATCAAAATTGTAATAAAAATCAAGCGTGAATTTGTAGAATAGAATAAAATTAAAAAAGACATTTGATGAAATTTCTTGATTGCATAAAGTGTCAATAGCTTACAATAAAAGTAAATAATATTTTTATAATATCTGTTTATTAAGAAATAGTTTCATGAAATAAAACAAACGATAAGAAAGTTAAATGATTAATTATGAAGCAAGTTTGTAACAAAACTATTCTGGGCGTAAAATTTTAATTTATATTATCAGTTAAGTTTTTATCGGCGTATTGAAATGGAGATTTCTATGGATTTACTTAAGATTTGTAATTAGTTTTTTGTAACAACATTTAAATATATTATATATTGCGTGGTTATAATAACTGACCAACCAAGAGAGCTTATTGCATTTCACCGTACATATCTAAGTATTTTGATTTCATTGTTTCATATTTTTTTATGTTAACATGTAAACACAAATTGTTTCAATTGGAATGTTGCGCCGTAGACCTTTGAACGAAATGTGTTACCGATGCTTTAGACAAATATTACTGCAACTAGAAATCCATACTCTTTTAATCAACGCTTCATTAAGGCTAACCATTAAGTATGAACCAGCTTTCACATGGTTGAGGAATTCATACGCCAATTCACAGTATGAATGCATACTTGTATATAGTTTAAAATTACATCTTAAATAATTTCGATGTTTTTTTTATAAAAGCTCTTTATTTTTCGAAGAAAAAAAATTCAATAAAAGTTATCGAATTTCAATTACAAAGAATACTTAGATAAGTTAAAAGAAACCTGTGGTTTTTTAGCCATATGAACGCAAACCTTTTCGGGTAATTTTATCTAAAAATAATTAATCATCTGAAGATAAAAGGTGAAAGGTGAAAGCGTCTCAGATGGTTGGCTTACATTTTTGGATATAATAAATCTCAAATTCTTGAAAATGTATTTTCAAAGAATTTCAGTAACTATCCAGTCTTTCAGTGGCTCTAGAAAGAGATGAACAGATGACATGAAACCAAAAGAAAATGCGAGTGTAGACGTTTGTGGTGAAAAATAGACAGAGAAAAGCCTGAATTATATCTTGTGCAAGTTTACAATAATTTCCATAACGTGTGTATATCCATGTATGGTGCTTTATATATTCTTTTATCTAAAGGAAATATTTATATACTATAACTTTAATGCAGAAATATTCAGTTTTAAATAGGCTGTGATTTAATGTACCGCACAGTTACAAAGCACGTAATTTTGCAAGTGTAGTACATGTATTATATTCGGAAAAATGATTTGATTATTTTAAATGTATGCAATCCTATTGTTTTATAATATTTATTTGATACGTACATAATAAATATACGAGTATACGAGTATTTCATCATTTCGTGCTTCACATACAAACTCTAGACCCTAGGGTCGTGATTCGATTGCGCTATCCACTCATCTACGAGGCCAATATTTTTCCAGCTACGGGGAAGAGTTGTAAGTTTAAATTCCAGAGCTTGCAAAAATCAAACAGGTTTTTTCATATTGACCGTGTTTAGGTAAAAGGGAGTAACTGTCACAGAAAAAAAATTACAGGAGGCACAAAAAATGTGTTTTAATGAGTTTTAGTCAAAGTCACATTGACAAAGAACTTGAAGTGCATGATGACAAATAAATTTGGGTCTCATTTTTCTGATCTGATAATTTAAAATTTGTTAAAGAAAAATCATTAAAATTAAAGTTTAATCCTTTTTTCTTTCCATGTAAACTTAGTAGATCGTTCTTTTTTCAAAATCTAAAGCTGAATTTCGATAGTAATTTGGCATTTTCGGCTAAATTCCTTTTGGCAGAACGTGTATTTCGTTGCGTACATTGTAATTCTCAAATAAAAGCACTTTTAAAAAAACTGATGGCTACGACTTTTACCTAAACAAGGTCGATATGTATTTGAAACCAGAACGTTGACCGAATTGTTTGAACTAATAACTGACAATTAGTACTCGTTAAAAAACTGTCAAATCAATCGTCAAATTGTGAAGATCCATATGTCTCGTTTTGGAGAAGATATTGTTAAAAGAAAAAGAAAAAAGCTTGACTTACATATACGTATGTACTTTTCAAAGCGAATTTTGACTGGACGCATATGTGCGTCCATACTCCATCCTGGACAAGTTAAATCATTTCAACTCCTACTAAAGAAGATATCTGCTACTTAAAAAATAACAAGTTTATATTAATATGCTTTCGCATTGTGTAACTCGCTTTACGTTTTCGTAATGACGCGATACAAACAACAGAAAATGAAACCTTGACCGACAATTTCTCGCGATTCTCTTCCATATAAAGACATTGAGTGGGTTTTTTAAATTTTGTGTATTCATATACATTACTATCGTGTGATTGGCAGATTAAATTTGTTAATTCATTGTACTGAAGCGACATGACTGAAAATATATATTGCTAAATAATCGACTATGATTAATACGATAAATATAATTACGTTCAGTATGGGAGAAGATGAAATTATGTAAGCGATCAAGAATGAACATTCATTTTACGTAATGTACCGTAATCAGATTTTGTTACACGAAATCTATTAGTAAAATGTATTAGACTATGTGAATATTATTAAAAATGATTTAATGTAATGCGAAGCATGTTTTTAATTAAATCGTGCATTCAACGAATCGATACGTTTCAACATCTAAAATTCTGTATTACATATACATACTCGTAAGTGATTAAATTCTTTGCTCGATGAACAGTCAAGCTGATGCCAGTAGCATAAATTTGTCCCAATATAGGAGGGCTATCTAAAATCTAAAGAAAGTAAGGTTCCTGTGACTATTAAACAAAACCAAAACGTATATAAATATTTTTTTAATGCACTGTCAAGTAAAAGCGTCGAACTAGTTTTTTATGTAGTATTCACCATTGTTTAGGCATATGTCATAGCGGCGCACAAGTTTTTGTATGCTCCTGTCATAAAACGTTGCCATTGTTTTCATTGTAGTATTCCTGGCTCAATAGGGGCGGTGTCAGTAGATATTTCTGTTTTGATCATGTTGTGAAAAAAAATTTAAAAAAATCTCACATAAGTAAAATATATCGATCCTGATTAGCTAAAAGGCCGTAACCCTCAGTTTTTTGAATAGTGCTTTTATTTGAAAATCATAATGTACACAATTAAATACAAGGTCTGTCAAAAGGAATTAAGCTGAAAATGCCGAATTATTATCGAAATTCAGCTTTA
>JAPMAG010003385.1:0-10317 GCA_036584685.1 Rhyacophila sp. Rhy_31_5
TACCAAAACAGCGGGCTATACAAAATTACACCTCTTATTGGAAAACCCTATATTATGTACGTTAAATTCTGTTTTAGAATTTGGTTTTTAAGATTCAGTGTCATGATTTTTTTTCACACCAAATTATTGTTTTAGCAAATGAAAATAAAAAAAAAACTCAAAAAAATAAACAATGTCATTAAATAGTCTTATAACATGGGATGATAACTTTTGTAAGATGCCTTCTTTCCGATATTACGAATTTTCAGTATAACGAAGAATCTTTAGATTTCACGAAATTTGCTGTAATGGGAGACTATAAAGGAATATTATAAAACATAGATTAAAATAGTAGGAGTTACGTTATATCTATTAAAACGTTATTGTTAAGGCTTAGAATAAAACAATACAACGATTTAATATAATAAACGATACGGAAAAAGTTATTATTAATTAAACTTACTGTCAATTCAAAGTAGAAAATATTGAAATAATAAAATAGTTGTTTTTATGCGAACATAATACGAGTATAAATGAAAATATGTTTTCGATTCATATCGACCGTTTTTATGTAAAAGGGAGTAGCCCTCAAAAAACAAATTTTACAAGAGCCACAAAAGACGTGTTTTAATGATATTTCGTCAAAGTCACATTAACACAAACTTGAAGTGCATGATGATCAATAAATTTGTGTTTCATTTTCCTGATCTGATAACTGAGAAAGTTATTTTAAAAAATCATTAAAATTGACGTTTAATGCCTTTTTACTTTCCATACAAACTTAATATGTCGTTCTTTTTTCAATATCTAAAGCTGAATTTCGATAATAATTCGGGATTTTTGGCTTAATTCCTTTTGGCAGCACATATATTTAGTTGTGTACACTGTGATTCTCAAATAAGCACATTTAAAAAAACTGAGGATTACGTCCTTTTACCAAAACAGGGTCGATATAAAATGTTGTTGTCCAAGAGTTAATTTTTATTATTTACCATTTCCGCTTTCAAAAAAAGCATATTATGAACTTTTACATTGTGAATATTGCATGAGTTTTTACGAGTATTTTTTTAAGATTATTATAACAATACGTATATCAAATATGCAAGACAAAATTAGGTTGCTTATACAAAATTAAAGACACTCGTACATTTTCTATAACCATATATCTAATCGTCCTCATTCGGTATTCAGCTGTACGAGTATAGCTACTCGTAGCTGTATGATTAGAAAGAATCAGCCAGGACGACGAACTTTGTGATGTTGCAGTAGAAGGGAAGAACTTGTTACCCCCCTATGAATACTCACAAAAACTCTGTGAGAATAAATGATCATAATATTTTATACAATAACTTACGCATTTCTCTTCAGTATAAGTTTTCATTGTAAATATGACACGTTACAATAAGATTCCTTGATATTATTCTTCATCAATTCAATAAGTTTGGAAATATTGATTTAATTAAAATATTTGAATTAATAACTCAACATTATGGAAGATGTTTGCGGTTATGAACTAAACATAAATATAGTATTCGTAAGATATTTTCGATAAAAAAATGTCAGTCTGAAAAATATTGTTGTTGTCGTTGTTTTGATGAAAACTTTCGCAAACTCGTTATTTAAAACAAGACCAACCTCTCTCAACTTGTTGAGTCAAGATATACCAAGATAATATAAAGAAGTCTGACAACTACTTGCTTTTATGCGTTATTGATTGGTCTTTATTGTTAGTTTAATTAGTTTTTCCACTCATCACGTTCTTTCTGTTTGGGTTCGACTGATTCTAAAATTTAAAAAAAATACTCAATTTCAAAAAAAAATTAAGAAATCAAATCTGTACGTCTTGTCGGGAGAGTTACATACTTATTGTTTTTTTCAAGAACCCACTGTCTATAGTGAAAATCGTATTTTTTATAATATTATTATGTAAAAAGACAAAAAGTGTCTATTTTCCATAGCAAATTATATATGATATATTTTGAGTAATACTTTCCAAACTAAGAAGGCACGAGGAAACCAAATAACAAACATATCACTATTGAGAATCGCTTTCTTTCGTATATAGAGAAAAAAGAAAACAATATTTTTACATTTTTCTTTTCATTGCCAAGGAACATAACCAAACAATAATTATTCTTCGGAAATTTAAAGTGAAGTAATGGTAAAAGATATCACAATTTTCTACAAATAATTTCTACCAAATTAACAATTGCTGTACATACTGACACTCTTTTAAAAAGACTTTTCTCTGCTTTCAAAAGTTCAGAAGAAATATACTGTTTATAATTTAATCCTACTATAGGAACAACGTAAAAACCAATAAGATAATATCTTGTTTGTAACATGTCATATTATCTTGTTCGTAATACACATCGCGGAAAGTGTTAAGTGGAAAGTGCACTGTTGAAAAATAGTGTTCGTTTTCTTTATCTCTGGGTTAAATTACATTTAATGAGGAAGAATAGAATCAATTCCTTTTTTATTGTTTAATAATACGGTTTCATATACTATTCCTTTGGTAAAAGATCCAACATGACAAACAAATAATAATTAATCATTCTACGTAGTTGTAAAATGTATCATAATTATGTATAAACATATTGAAGTTTATCTATTTGAAAAAAATCGCTGTATTTAAAATTGTATACTTGCACAAGCTCATTACTTCACAATATATTTCAAATAATTTAATTTGTTATATATGTAAATGTTTCGTTTAATTTTCTATTTCTACGAAATTATGTATATTGCATACAATTAATAATAAAAGTGTACGTGTTTGCTGAAATCGCAGAATGAATTGGATACTGTCCGTACCAGGTGAGAACAGATCACGAATTTTCTCCAGTGGCATCTCGTCAAAACATATTATATATCTACCTAAGCATAAATATACTGTCATAACCACACGTGCATTGTGAATAGGGAAAACTGAAATAGAGTCTTATATTGCGTATATTTTTTGCGAATATTATGTATAAAATGGATTGTAAAATTATCAAGTATTAATAATTCGAAGAAGAAAAGTAGTTTTGCACTGTATAAGTATAAGAAGAAAGATATTTTTTAGTTTTGTGACACAAATTAAAATGCCCTTTTATTAAATTGGTAAAATAAAGAAATTGTTTAAATTTCTTTCTTTTTCTTCTTAATTTTGTACATGGAATATATTAACAAATTGTAATGAACTGTAAATAATACTACTCTAATTTGCATAGTTATGCAGCTCATAATATTGCATCACACAATAAACTACAAGTTAGGCAATTTATTGTCAACACGTTCGTTTAAAGATTTGAATTCACATATGTATTGATTAAACTACAAAAATATATCCAACAAGAGAACTATCAAATTATTTTTTTCTGTTAGAGTTTTGGAATGAACAGAATATTCTTTGATTGTCTACGTTTAGCCAGGTGATTTCCCCAATACCTTGGGAATTACCATTCACTAACACAATTAGCGATTATTCTTAATTTTTTTTTCATTAAGAAGTTCACTTGAATTTTGGGTTGATGTCAAAGAAAGGAAAATAAATTTAAAAAAAATAATTGCTAATTACAATGCATTAAGTTTCTGTGGAAGATAAATGAATATCAGGAATATAACAGCACAAACTTGTAAAAAGTATTTCGACTACATAATCTTTTACTATTGTGATATTAAATGTACCTAAATTTCTATTCTTCAAAGCTATTTTTGACTTGCGTTCTTTTTTATTTTGCTGCCATCACGTTACACCAATGTGGTAAAATCCTGTGCATGTGTTCGTCATATTATATCTATCTCCCTCTTTCGTTTGATATTTGGCATGCGCCTCTATACAATCGCTTCAATCTACCTGTTACTATTGCATCTTTTTCACCCACATATAAAGTCATGCTTTTGTCTTCGTCACTCAATGGAATGATGCCAACCTTTTATATACTATTTTTATACAAATAAAATTTAATATGTCGCCATACATAATATCATAAGTATTTTAATAATCCCAGTTACAACGTCACTAAGTCGTTATAATAATCGCGAAAACAATACCGGTATAATAATATCACTTATTTCAAAAGTAATTAAATTGAGGGCATCTCTAAAAATAAATATTTTACGTGAAAATTTAATAAATGGCATAACTATTTTTAAAATAATTTCTATAAATAGATAGAAAATATGGTTTTACCATATTGATAAGACTATGTATTGTTGAGAAAAATATAAATTAAATAATAAAGTAAATAGTGAGACTCTCACAAAGCTATATATTATGTTCTCGAATAAATATGTTTGCAACTTTTTTAAAGATGTACATAGTAATACTAGGAAATGTTGAAATATATTGTAGTCTAAACTAAATGCTTTCGCCGTCAATCAATGATTATAACGCGAAAATGAATAAAAATATGATTTGATGATATTCTCTGGTATGGTGTGTATTATTGATAAATCAGGAGCTACGAGCGGCTGGAAAATGTTTACAATCGCTTTCCAAATTTAATGTCGTTTCCTCTTGGAATCACCGATAACTTTTTCTATCGCTATTTTACTCCAACCCATTGAAACATGCGGTGGAAACCATTGTATATCTCTCTTCTGTAACTTTTCAAAGTTTGTAGCTGCCGTTCACAGGTGCCGCCTGTCAGTCTAAAGAACGGTGTAGAGGTGGCCGGTTGTGCGATTCGTGCCGTTTTTGAATGCCATTTTTGTTTTTGTTTACTTAACGTCGTGTATGTGAGTAAAAAACTACTGTTTGCTAATGATATAAAGGGCAATCAAAACCTCTATACAATTTGTGTGTGTAAAATAGTGACCTGCAGTGTGCTTTTGTGCAGTTTAAATAGTGCGGTTTGGAAAATACTCGTGACTTGTGTAGGACCTTGGTCGATCACGATCTGTCTTCTATTTCTGAGGTGAGTTAAACGTCATTAATAATTGTGAAAAATTCGGCTAATCGAGAAGTGTGTCAAGCTGTTTTTATGGAAATTTTATGTAAACTGTACACACCTGAAAAATGCAAACGTCTACCTAGTGTATGTACGTATCATATAATGTATTGTTTTAAAAATATACAACGCGTTGAAATAACTTGGCAAAGAAATACTTTTCTATCGTTTTTTCTTGATCAAATTATTAGTTATACAAAAGAATTTTGAGAGTTATAACATCACATCATTTTGATCTTGTTAAGTTTTTGCTCTACGTAACTGGTTTACCAGTGGCAACTATCAATTACTGGAAGACAGGTAAACACCATTTATTATGTTACTATTAATTTTACTCAAATTTTGTTACTCTCGTCGACCTATACAACAATGTCATTCATTACTCGTTGATTAATATCATAAGTGTTGAAAATATGTTGAAACCTACGCACCTTTTGTCATATTTAATTACTTAAAAATCAGTCCCGTACATAATATCTCTAAATAAACTATTTTTTATTAAAATTATTTTTTAAGGTAATCTAGGAAACTGCATTGTCCACGCTTCAATGCATAATTAAGTCATATATCATTAAAGGTGATCATTGAAGGTATTGGTGAACACTTGATAATTTTGTTATAAGAGATTTGACATTTTACCAATACGCTCTCTATTTATAGTATGTGACGACGAATTACTGTTAAATTGAGCATAATATATCTAGCCATCACAGGTAGGTGCAGATGATCATAATTCTTACACACCTGATGGAGTATCTTATAATCCGCTATTCCCTTTGCGAACGTCTTTGAAAACAACCTCTTTCACAGATGACAAATTCAAAATGATGTACGAGTATTCTTACAGTAAAAGGATGTTCATATTATTTTTATCTAACTTCAACAAACATTACGTTATATTCCATAAATTTCTCAAATATCACAACAAAGAAATAATGCAAACCGAAGAATACATACTCAATACAAAATAATCGCACAAAAACATTCCATGAGACATTGTTTGCTCACCTTGTTCGAAATTTAAAAAAAATCCTAATCGCCATAATTTCACTCACACATATTTTATGGCTACTCACAAGTTGTCTTGAAATATTTCAAAGAAAGTACCACGAAAGGGCTTGATCTTTCGTCACCTTAATTTGTAGAAATTTATCGCATGAAAATCAACTTTTTGAGTGAAATTCGTCAGCGTTACAACAGTGTACAGTTTATTTCTTATAAATTAGCAGGTACTCGGTTGTGTCAGTGATTATGGAATGTATTTATATTTAGGATAGAAACAATTTCATCAGGTTGCTTCGGTTTATGGTGGCTTTTTTGTTCAATTCAATTTTTTTTGAGTTAAATTAAATAAAATGTCTTATGGCATCCCATAATCTCTTCGTATATACTATGTATATTACAAAAAATATAGCTGTACCAGAGTTATTAATGAATAATCTACTGTAGGAATAATAACAGCTTGTTCAAGAACAGTGAAATATACTCGTACCGCTTTTGTTTCTTAAGACATTTTCAGTTGACATAATACGCGCAGTGGCGTAGCTAGAAATTTTGGGTCATTATGCAAAATTTACGCAAGGGCCCCACTTACATAATTGTAACAAAATTATTATCTGTATGTAGTAGTACTTACTATAAATAGTACATTTATAAGAAAATATTTTTTTTCATTTAAATTTTAAAATTCCTTCTTCCTTGATTTGAGGTTTGCAAAATCACTCATAAGTTCTTTAAGCTCCATTTTATGCTCGTGTTCAATAGCTAACAATGAGACTGTTTTATCCGGAGTTTCCGATTGAGTTTCGTTTATAGTTATTTCTTAATTTTAACTTATTAAAGGGCCTCTCAATACTTGCTCCAGTTTTCGAAATGGTAAAAAATAATATAAATACGGTGTATACTTCTGGAAAATCACTTTCTTTGCATTCGTATTCCTTAATGAGTATTGATGAAAATTGTCTTATAGACCTATTTAGTGTAGACAGATTAAGGGCCCTCGTGCTTTGCACTAGTTCGCTGTGTAGTAGCTACGCTACTGAATACACGCAATTATGTAAAAATCTCTTATTATTTGAATATAATAGTTTTTTGCTAAGAATTGACAGTAAATAAATTAATTTATCCCGCAGTAAACATTTATTTGAGAACCACGTACATGGTGACTGTACGGATTTGTATAACCGCAGAATAAACATACTGGAAAGATAAGACGATGGCATTTCTTTCGAAATCTTGTCAGTTAGTTTTGCAGAGTTTATTATTTAAATCATGTTTAATAAAAGTAGGAAAATCAAAATGGTGATTTTTTAAAAAATCCTATCTTTTGAACTCAGATCACCGATCCGAGTATACATACTCATATACGAATATCTACAGATTACGTGTTGTGCTTCGATTTTCACGTACTCATTTATAATACATATTATTAAAATGAATAATACTTACTCGTAAATATGGAAACGTAGGTGAGGTAATTAGGAAATAATGCGGTATAATATAGATTTTTTTCGTTAATTACGTGCTTTATCACATAAAAAGATAAATACACATATTTTGTTCGTACATTTTTATTTTGTTGGTTATCGACGATTTGTTTATTAAAAATTAATCACTACGAGGAAGATACAATGTAATTTGCGCTATTTTTGTATATCACTAAAGTCCAGTATATACAATTAAACGTATTTTGAGCATGAAAGAAAAATATTTTCCCCACTTAGGCGTACTTTTAGGGTCTTTGACACTTGTCATTTTGAAGTATATAAAAAAAATAAAGTCAACCTACCGTGCTGGCTACATGATGCTGACGGGTCACAGGTTGGAGACTCATGATCTAAGCCAGGGTTTCCCAAACTTTTTCTCCAATGGAACACTTCGCATACCCGGAAATTTTAACCGAACATAGGAGAGATTGATCATCGTTCGCCTTTCAATGTGAAGTGGAAAATTTTCAAATGTGTTAGCAGCGTATAAAATCTTGCCAAATTGTCGCGGAACACCTATTCAAGTTCAATGGAACACTGGTGTTCCGCGGAACATAGTTTGGGAAACCATGATCTAAGCTATGGTTGCAACTCAATGGAGGCAGCTAGACACCGCTAAGATATACAACATCTGTGAAAAATTATTGAATGTAATATAATTGAAGGTTGACAGGGAATAACGACCAGAGTCGCTTTTCACTTATTTTGAAGTAATCCAATTTTAATATTCATTGTCATTTTATTAGGGGCCCAAGAAAATTAAAAATCGTCCATAGTTACCATTTCATCAGAAAAACATCTTTTATTAAGAAAATCGAAAAAAAAATCGTTTTAGAAATCTTTCAAGTATGCGGTGGGCATTATCTTTTCTAGCCTTCAACGCGTGGAAACTGATCTTTCTTTCTCCTTTCTCCGTATAGGACCTTTCTCTCCCTGAGCGATTATACACTTTTAATTCGTTCCGTAAAAAAATTACAAGGTGGCATCATAGTCTTGTTTTCGATGGAAAATGGACTCTGATCGTTATTTCCAGTCACCCTTCAATTATTTTCTTAAATAATACTAGATAGTAAATAATTTTACGATCAACATGTCCGAAGATGATAAAACACCAACATGAGTAGAGATGATTGAGGAGGTTGTACGATGCATTTTACAAACACTAGTATAAAATTAAAACGATCGTCCAGTTCATTAGTCGGACATCTCTAAATAACCAGTGTAAATCAAATATTATTGATAGATGATAATATATAAAACTTTGAGTAATAAGCATACAAAAATAGCGCCAGATACAGTGTCCGGTTCATTAGCAAGACATTTAGAAACACCCTGGTAATAAACCAAAGATATTCAAAGTTCGGTTAATTCTTTACCAGTTTATCGGCACTATCTTTTTTTTGTGGCATATTGGAATAATCGGAGTACTAAAATATATAGAGTGAAGTATTTTACACATAACTGCATGTTTAAGTCATATTTCATTTTTTTGGAGTTGTCTGACTAATGAACTGGACAATCGAAATATCAACGTATCCTACTGGTGTCTCCTTATCTATTTATTGTATACTGTCATTATGGTAAATGCGATATTATCAGGTATTGATCAGTTTTTACGTTAGCTTACAATAAGTATATATTATTGCATAAATTCTAATGTTCTCATTACTGTGGCGTATTAACGATATATAAATCGACCATCACGTATCTGTAATTTTATGTTTATAGTGATAACAAGAAACGCCCCTTTGTCAATTGGATGCATCTAACATTAAAAGGGACACATTTTTATAAAAAATACATTGATGAGAAACAATTAAAAAGAGATTTCACTTTACAATATGACAGCCTACACGACTTTCACATTGAAAATAACATTACTTCTTACAATGTCCATTCAATTTCTTTTACCATGTGCGTTGGCGTCCATGTGTGAATATTTAACCTTTTCTATGCTAGACATGTCACATTCCTGCAAGCGTGATTTTTTCATAAAAAAAGGAACCTTATGATATTTATTTCAAACAAAAATATTGAATGTTTCTTTGTCATGCCTTAGTTTTAATGATCATACTATAATCATATCTCTGCGTTTCCATATGTAAAATCAGGTAAAATATTCGATTTTTATAGCAAACTGTGTTTTAAGTTGTGCGAATTAACTTGTTTCTGTCACTTAATCGGTTAATAAATAAAATACGTGTACTTTTGAAATATGTAATGTATGTTTACGCTACCCATTAGAAGGACCTGGAAAGTCTGAATTCAATGTCAGGCGTAGGACTATATAACTTAATCATTTTGTAGAGGTTACTTCTATATTTGAGGGCATATGGCTACTAGCCGTGGATTGACTTTTCTTAGACATGCTAAGTTATTGAAACATAAAATTGAGAATAAGCCAACACCAAACCAATAAACAAATGAGAGACATTCTGGCTAATTATTATACATGAGGAATCGAAAACATTAGTTTTTCTTCAACCCAAAACGTAGAACTAACATTAGAGCAATTATGCCAACACAGATAGCAATGACTTCTTATCAACGATATTATCTCAGATGTAGATATTTTACATTTTTATGATAGTGACCATAAGTGGATTTTTGTAATATGACTTTTGATTTTTTTAAAATATTTATTGTATATTTTACGTACTTTTTTTTTCATGCCATACTGTAAAAAGAAAATTAAGAGAATTAGTTCACAAATTAATACTATCTATGTTCTCTTTTAAACCCAACTCGGATTGAATCCAGGACCCTCTGTAAGCTGAATACAAATACGGTAGAGGCTAAATATAACGCGTTTTTTACTACGCGCATTCGGATATACCGTGGGTCTTTTTTGCCATTTTTGTTTTATGGCGCCCAGCAGAAGAACGCATACAAACACAGCAAGGTAAATTAAA
>JAPMAG010003391.1:0-10307 GCA_036584685.1 Rhyacophila sp. Rhy_31_5
ACGGTTGGCGCGGTCATGACGCCAATTGGCGTTTCCGGTAATTAAAGTGTTAATTTTATCTGTGCGTGAATATCCACATTTGCGAAATCCCATCTTTTTTCCCCAGACATATAAGTTGATGGGCTGCACACACAATAAAAACAATTAGGGGGAACGTTGCATACCATCAATCATATGTGGAAGTCATAACAATTATATCAAATATTTTTCGGATAGAAAAAAGTATGTAAACATTACAAAAAAAAAGTTGATAAAAAAGTTGATGAAGCATTGAAGAATTCTCTTATGCTCTTCCTAGAATCATTATGAATATTGTAAATAAACAAAAGATTGCCTTGTTCACAGAGACTTGTAAAATGTCACATATATCAGTCCTATAGGGTTCATTTGTTTCACATGGGTGTTCCTTTGATACAGAAACACATGTGTTCTTTTGAAAATGAAATGAAAGCAGACACACAACATAATTATATGAACGCTTCAGAACCACTTTGGATTAAATTGAAAAAAAATGCGATGTGCAAAAGTAACACGCTCCCAGTATTTGTGTGTGAAAAAATAACTCACAAATCAAAGGGCTAATATACATTTTATAGTAGCACCATTTTAATAAGAAATTACATGATAAAAAACATTGTTGAAAAAAAAATTAAATTGAAAGTCAGTTGAATTTTACAGATTAATTTGAATAAGACCTCAATCAAATAACAGTAAAAATAAATCTTAAAATACAATTTCCCTATTAGGAATAAGTAGTTTTAAATCAGTATTGATAAATAAATGAATAAATACTCAATTGCTATTTTTTTTTTTTGATAACTTTATTACAAATGCGAATAAAATGTTAGTAAATACATGAAATAAAAATTATGTCGAGTGTGTTTTTTAATAAAAGCCTGTTTCATTATATGAAATCGCACATCATTTTCGATAGTATCAATTCAATTAGTCCATCTACATATTCATCAAATACCTAAAATATATCACTTGAATAATCTTAAATTAAAATAACTATACATCGTATGTCACATTTTAATACTTATTAATATTCAACATTATGTTGTGTGAATGGTACAATTAGAAGCCATCAGATTATATAAGAAGGGAAAATCATCAAAAAGTCGTCTGCAAATGATTCGATCACTCCTGTATTAATTACATTTCAAAACGTTTAATTTTACCTTTTTATCATCTCATTATTGAGTATTTACATGACTGAAAATCGAATGATATTAACACACTTTGTAGGGGCTGTGTTGCCGCGTATAGCGGGCGAATATCGGCGGAAAGTGAAAATTTTTATTTTTTTACAAAAACCGCTCTATCATCCAAAATAAGAATTGTTTTTTTAGTTCTTTAGTTTGAATCCGCACTTATCACACACCGTTCTGCAGTTCTGTGTTGTTTTATTAAACATTTTTTGAAATGTTGCATAAGTACATGGTAGTAATCATAATTTTACTGCTAGTTTTTGTAAAAAATATTTCATTCACTGTATAATATGAATTATAATTAACAAAACTCTGTTCTAATATTTAAATAAAGGAATGACACACAATGTGCACGTTACGATTTGACGCACCCGTGTTCGGCGACACTTGAAATGAGTGTTTAAAAAATACATTCCAATCGCTCACCCATAGGCGCTAAGAGTTTTCGTATATGTGTGCGTAGTTTAAATCTTCTCCAAGAGAATAGTAAAAAATTCTCGCATGAAATAAGCGAATGGACATATCATTCAGACGTTTCAAATGGGACTGGCGCAAAAGGTAGTATTACCCGTACCGCAGTTTAGTGCTAGTCAGCCGAACGGGTAAAAATACCCTTCCCGTAAAAGTGTGTTAACATGTCAACTTGTGGTTTAATATTTCTGAACTTGTGCTCACTGAAAAGTGTCCGTTGTAAGAAATCATTAGTTATTTACTCGGCAAATATTAAAAAAAAATCATGATGGAACCACGTTTGCAACTTAAAGCCATAAAAAGTATTTTGATACCTTTGATAATACAATAAATCCCTTCAGTTTACAATAAATAAAGTGGTACATAATAACAGCATATGTGACACTCCTCAGCATAGGTTTAAGTGTTTCGAATATCTCATTCATTGATGATTCGTTCGACGTTAATCCCTTGAGAAAAAATTGTGCATATTATTTATAATATCATTAATATATTAGGCAAATATTAACAATGTTTGTTCATATTAAATATCATAAAATCACAATTTTAATGCTAAACCACCTTAATTTATTTACAAGACTACGACTGCCACATAATAAAAATAAACACATTTGTATTTATATATTGAAAATTATAAAAAAGTACAAATTTATTAGTAAAAAAATATTTCAGGAAATGGCCAAATAAAGAATAATTTTAATATCTACGTGACTTTTGCGCCTTATAGATTGAAGATTCTCCGCTTTTGACTTGCGTATCTTTTGGCAGCTCATTTTACTGAATTTTACCCGACATATTAAAAATAGGTAACACACATCTCCCAATATTGATTCATCTTTTGTATGCTCCTTGGCGTATACATTATGCATGTTGAAAACCCATGTAAAAGATCATTCTTCTCAACCCAGGTTAGTTTGGGCAAAAGTGAATGATAATTGAATAATTTTAAATCATTTATGAAGTGCCCACAGGCGACTGATTATTTAGTACTAGTTTGCTCTAGATTTGATACGAAATATATATATATTTTTTTTTATAACAACATATGTAACAAATTAAAAAAGTAATAATCAAAAAAATATATATCACAAGATAATAAAAAAATGCCAATGTCACGTTGTAAGAAGGAATGTTGTAATACAAGACAAAGAAAATTAATAAAACTTACAGTCACAGTTGCAAACGTATATATTATAAATTTTGACTAGAGATGGTATACTCGTATATCGACCGTGTAAGTAACCGTTTAGGTAAAAGGAAGTAACCCTCACAGAGAACATTTTACCGGAGGCACAAAAAACGTGTTTTAATGATTTTTATTCAAAGTCACATTAACACAAACTTGGAGTGCATGATAACCAATAAATTGGTGTTTAATTTGCCTGATCTGATAATTAAGAAAGTTATTAAAGAAAAATCATTAAAATTTTTGTTTAATGCTTTTTTCTTTTCCATGTAAACTTAGATTGTTTTTTTTCTAAAATCTAAAGCTGAATTTTGATGATAATTCGGCATTTTCACCTTAATTCCTCTTGACAGAACTTGTATTTAGTTGTGCATATTATGATTCTCAAATAAAAGCACTTTTCAAAAAATTAGGGTTACGCCCTTTTATCTAAACAGGGTTGATATGTATATATTAGTGAATAAGGTTCAGTTATAACAATTTTGATGCATATCAATTTCAAACCAGTCAAAAAGGTTTGGAAATGAATGTCTATATATGCCTACAACAATAATTGATCATACGATTTCAAAAGTAATTGTAGTTAATTCCTTCGAAGGAATGTCGAGTGTTTACCATTAAATTATGCAGTTGTCAAATAAAATTTTGTTCAGTATACAATATAAGATATTATTCATAATTTGTTAATTATTTTTTTCAGTTATTTTTCAATATTATTCATTATGACCAACATAGTGAATATATTGAAGTGTCAGCCTTCTTTCTTAACAAATGGATGTCATATAAAACACAATATGTATTACCATCCACAAAATATTTTTTTTGCATCATCAAATATATTTACCGTCAAAATCTGACGATACATTTTAAGTTGTATTATATATGTCAAGAGTTTTGTGAAAGATTGTGACATTATTAAATTTATAGAGATGAGAAAACAAGTAAAATATCTCTCTAACTATGAAATGTATTTTATCTACAAGTACACATATTGGATATCAAGAATCAATTATTTCATCGCTTCAAGGCCCATCATTTGCTTTTGGTATTTGTCAATCCAATAGTTAAAGAAGTGAAAGAAGAACTATTTAATATTTTCTTCCGACTATAATATGTTAAAAACTAAATGAAAGACTGCAACAATACACGAATACTGCGTTATAACCACAACTGTACATATACCAAAATAAGGGACAAGAATTTATTTATAATAAATGCATATTTATTATTTACTCACAGAAATTTGATAGATCCAAGAGAAGAAGTTATTAAAATTGATAAATGAGGATTTTATTTTTAGAGCAATGTAAAAATATTGATTTGGTCGTCATAGCATGCAGATAAGCCAATATAAGCTAAGTCTCCATATACGGTAACAAACAAAATTGTAGTTCATTGTATTGAACAATTTTATTATAAAATGACGTTTTATAAAAGCCGAGTGCTGAATCATTGGAAACACATAAATTTACACTATTTCAATTTGAATAGGAGATTCATTTTTGATACGTACCCAATTGACGATTGAACAATGATTATTTCTAAAGAAATGTCATATTTTTTAGATTAAAAATAACTTTGTCTTTTCGTCAATTGCAGCGGAAATCGTTAAACACGAAAACACTTTACATGGAAAAATTATTACACACAAAAAGATATCACATCTCAGAAAACTAAAAAAATATAAAAACTGTCACAATTACTAAATTATTTACTGCTTCACTGACGACGGTTAGAATAAACAATGGAAACGAGGTTTCCACTATCCACATTATATCACTCTTACGTAGAAAGTGTAGGTATCATATTAAACAAATGGGATTACCCGCTGCCAGAAAAAGCATTTCAATCTGTCAGCAGGCAAAATAATAAATTTCGAATTTACAGTCTATACTTGGATTGACTGAACAATTTGTGGATGATTTAATTGTGCAAACACCTGTCTAACAAAAGTTATTGTTATTAATTTTTTCTGAATCGTTGAAAATATTAGGTGTTTGCCCATAAACCACGTAACGCTCTTGAGGGGGCGGGAGGGGTGACCACCGAGGTTTGTAACGCCATACAAGGGCAAGAGTGGGTTACTTTTTATTGTTACATAATACTTTGCCCCCTCAAAAAGTGGATAGGAATTTCTTATAAATTGCATTCCTATTTAACCTTTCTCTGCCAGACATAATTTCACAACCTGGAAAGCTGTGAATTTTCGGGCAAAAATAGAATAGATATTGAATGTTTCTTTATCATGACTTTATTTTTTATGACCATATTATAGTCTATCTCTGCAATTTTATATTTAAAACCATCCAAAATATCCAAATTTGTCTAGCAAACTACGCCTTATGTTATGCGAGTTAAATTGCTTCTGGCACGTAATCGGTCAATGTGGAAAGTTACATGACTTTTGAGAGGAGGACGTCAAGCTGAATTTATACATTGTGTTACATGGAGGGGGTAAGGGTAAAAAAAGTAAGAAAAACCTTACATAGTTTATGGGCAACCCCTTACTAAAATGTGTTTTAAACTGTCAATAAACTTTATATCTTAATTATGTCATTACCATATCAAAAGCATTGGTGACTTACTTTGTATAAACCTTTTAAGACATGAAAATATCTGTCCATATGGTTTCATGTTAAATGACTTCCAATGTTCCTTTATGGCTTCATCAATATAATGCGATTATACTGGAATAGGAATATGAGAAAATCAAATCAATTCCCAATCACCGTCAAGGGTTTCAATGGAAACGTCACTGATAACACTGGCATTAGATAAACTTTCATTCTTGCTCAAATTCAGTTTTATCTCTTTCAGATTCCAAACGTTAGGAATCGACACACACTTGGGAGGTGTTTCAATAAAAACGATGGGCGGCGAAGTTTTGTCATCAATGTTTATTGGTTTACTTTTAGGAAACTTTTTCATCACTGGCGATTTCGTTGATTCATTATCTGTGACAACGTTATCGAAATTGACAACAGGCTGTGAAAAATCTTTGTTGGTCATATCGTCTGATAGTAAAATGGCGTTTAGAGTCATGGATGTGGGTGATTGAGGAACGGTCGTGCTCACAGTGATAGGTTCTAAGTCGAGCATTTTGGCCAATATCTCTTCATTACTTTTTATTTCTTTTTCTATAGTTTCTGGACTTCTATCATCGGGAAGCAATCTGAAATCGTTATTAATAAATTTAAACTACACATAAAAAGAGTTTTTAACCGAGATGATAAAAGATTATCTATCTATATACATATAAACAACATTTCTGTTGTGAAATCGGATGAAATGAGCACACAAATCGAACAAAAAACTGGTTTGAAGGAAGTAAACGTTTCAGTATAATGTAAGTAGTAAGTATTTTTAGCATAGAAATTTACAAAAATAAATAATATCAATACACGTTAAATATGAGAACTATGATACTCGTATGCAATGTTTCCTCTAATTTTTTCATTGGGTGTGTGGCCCATCAACTTATATGTGCGGGGAAAAAGATTCGATTGTGCAAATATGCATATACATGCATAGATAAAATTTAATATGATTAAATATCCATATTCCGCACACATCTCAAAGAAAAGAACTTGAGAACCTATCAAAAAATATCAAATTCTGCAAAACAAAAAATATGGTTGGTTACAAGTTTCTTTCTTTGAGATGTGTGAGGACAACTTTTAACAAGTGTGCGGCCGCACACGCGCACACCTTAGAGGGAATTTCGCTCGTATGTTATACCGTATGTATATACGTCGTATATATATTTTTTCAGTTGATTTGTATCAATATTCGGTTAAAGATGTTTTTAGGGTTGGTAACATTTGCCTGAGCGGTAGTGATGTTGTCTACCATAGTAACAAAAAACAAACCCTTCCAAGTTCTTTTAGTCATTGATAATGCACCACATCATTGTTTTTTTTCTGTAGTATGATTTTAAATAGAGTGGGAAAACTCAACCATCAAACATTTGATTAGATATATTAGTGAATATAGACTTATTAGTATGTACATAATAAGTTCGAGTCGAGTAGAACATTAATTTAGTTAAGAGTTGAAAAAATCTATAATCTAGAAAAAACTTTTACAAAAACCACTGCGTATTTAAATGAAATCGTTTCATGTTTTTTTTTCTTGTTTCAATACCAGTATTTGTGTTGCTAATTGAGATTTTATAGTCTTCAAGATTACGTCTTTCTAATATATGAAACTTCATACGCATATGCGAGATTGTTCAAAATAGTAGACTTTTCTGTGTTTTTGACTGGTAATTGTGAAAATATCTTCAGTTTCTTTTCTCATATAACACTAAAACTTACAAATAATCTTACCGTGCTTTACTGCAAAAACTCACATTCAACAAACACGGTTTTGTTGTCTTTTCTGATGAATCGTCACTATTTAATTGTAGCTTTTTGGAAATTTGCTCCGTGTTTTTGTTTTCATGCGTAGTATTCTTCTTCAGACATTTACTAGTAAACAGAATATCCTCTTCGTAATTTTTAATATTAATAGATTCGTATTTCCGCATGTTCACCTCCCTATCCCGCTTAGATTTCTCAGCAATCAACGATTCCCACTTGTTAGATTCGTCGACCCCTTCCATCTCTCCTTCTCTGTCTCCGATAAAAGTATGCATGAGCTTCTCTAAAATATTTACGTCTATCTCCGTATTAAGGTCTCTAATGGGCGGCAACTCGAAGCATTCCTCGGCTTTAGTGACATTCGAAGACTCGCTCGTCGACCCCAAAGTGGACTCTTTTAGCGTGTTCAGAAACTGGTCACATTGGTAAGACACATCCGAGAGATGGATCTGTGACTCGTTTTTGAAATCTTTTATCGTATTCACGGCAAACTGTATGGGGTTGTTCAGAGATTTTGTCATCGGATTATTATCTGGGAAAAATAAAAGAAAAAACTTCTGAGCTGAATGTAAATGTGATATATTATTTCATATAATAAAAAAAACATGCAGTACATTCTACGCACACAATGAAACATTATTTTGCCTAATATTAAGTAACTATTTCTACAATTTAATAAGACGGGCACAGATATCTCAAAGCGAGATATGTGGTGAGTGACAGCTTGATTTATGAAACATGCCTAATTCATTAAAGATAAGCAAAGATTTTAATATTTTTATGAATTGAGATTTACAATTAGTCATAAAATATGATGTATTACTTACTATCAGCAGTGAATATAATTATATCAACAGAATATTTTTTTTTATATTTCATGGTTATAGAAACTATTAGATTAATACACTTTTATAGTTATTTTTTCAACTATAAAATATAATTTATCATATTTTACTATGGATACAACTTTTATATATCAGGGTAAGTACATAAATCAACATGCAAAAATTATTCTATAATCCAAATAAAAATGAATAAAAATTTAAATGGATATAAAATATGTAAAAGTTTCTAATGAAATATACTACGTATGAGAAGCAGTCACAAAATAAACAAACTCATATGATTAATTTCAGAAATGAGGGGTGTATTTCCAAAGTGAACGTATTCCACTTCAACAAATTTGTGGCAAATGCTAAAAAACTGCTTACGGAGGCGATATAACATATTTTTTTGTTATCTAAATTGCAAATTGTATTTTATACTACAGATGGACATAACAAAAAATATGTAATCTAGACACTACACTGTAAACAATTTTTCGTATTTACTACAGGTTTGTTGAAGTGGAATACGTTCACTTTGGAAATAGACGCCTCAAATGAAATAGAGAGAAGATAATAAATTATTATTTCATGTGAAATAGCAATTTTACTAGCACACATTTTGATTGAGGTACAGGATTCAAGCATGTAATAAACTCTGCAATTTAATTATTAGTCAATAATGATAGGTACAAAAACAGGTAAAATATAATAAAATACCATTTAAAAATATAATAAAAACACAAAGCTTCAACAAATATCTGTTTTATAAAATACTACAAAGAATAGTTTTGGCTTCAATTCTCACTTCAAAATATGTGGATATATACATGTTTAACAAGTCACACTTGGTTACATCACAGAAAGAGATGACATATCCTACGTGAAGTATTGTAAATTAATTGGAACTTTACAGGAGAGCAGTTTAAAAAGACAACAAGAGTTACAACAATATGCGATGCTTCCAAATCGAACTTATAATACGAATTTTGAAATTGTGTAAATGGCATCATAAATAATACACACTATAGATACGAAAAACAAAAAAAAGGCATTTTAAAATTACAATACTTTATGTAGGAGGTGTCGAGATAATACCAACTGTGCAATATATATGAATAAGAAAAAAAGAGATGCCTTTATGATTTTAGTTAAAATTAGGTATTGTCTATATTACTATATTATAGCTTACATGTACGTCACTTGGCATATCTATTGTTATAGGAAAATTAGGTTTTTGACTAAGTATGAAGTTTAGATAATGTTTTGATGTTAACAAACAGGAACTTACATACGAATAGTAAATTTATACTCGGGAAGCATAAGGATGCAAGTCTAAAATTTGAAAAAATCGGTCAATACTGACAACATATCGGCGTTATAGGTGACAAGTCAAAAAAGACTGTTTGGAGAAAATTAATTTTTAAGTTATATAGTCTCTTATATACATTTAATGAAAATATGTTAAGGCAACTGGGACTATAAGTCTTGTTGACGTTTTATTCCAGAATTAGAATTAATCTAGAAACACTTAATCTGATCAGCCAAATAATCTTTAGTCGGTTTAATGTGCTGTGCCAGTAATAAAATACAATATCTATATATTATTATTATTATTAATAATAATAATAATAATATATGTAAATATTACGGGAAAAGTACAAGGAATATGGTTAAGCTTGTTTAATCAGATAATAGATCGTGCAGAAATCTACCAAACTGCATTTTAGATCAAAACGGTCATTTTTGGCTTAACACCTATGGCCAGTATACCGACGATGTGGCATATTAGTAGAGCTAGCAGAGAGATGAAAGAACTAAGAAATTCCAAAATGTATTTGGATACAATAACTATAATTCATAAGAGATCGTTCATAAGCCACGTAACACTGTTGAGGGGAGGGAGGGGTGACCATTGAACATTGTAGATTTGAATCCTTTAGCTAGCAAACATTTCATAGATTTTTTCATGTACATATCGACCGTGTTTAGGTAAAAGGGAGTAACCCTCACATAAAAAACTTTACAGGAGGCACAAAAAATGTGTTTTAATGAATTTTAGTTAAAGTCACATTTACACAATCTTAAAATGCATGATGACCAATAAATTGGTCTTTCATTTTTCTGATCTGATAATTAAGAAAGTAATTACAGAAAAATCATTAAAATTGACGTTTAGTGCTTTTTTATTTTTGATATAAACTTAGTAGATCGTTCTTTTTCAAAATCTAAAGCTGAATTTCGATAATAATTT